>WURT03316096.1:0-24590 GCA_009936505.3 Holothuria glaberrima | reverse complement strand
GCCACAGGTTATCAAAATCTGATAGCCTAGGTCTAGGCCTACCTTTTTCTGTGTGTAAATATGCACAGTCGCACTCCATGTTAGAGTCGTATGGAAAGGGAGCTAGCAATGTTCCATTTGTGACGTCACGGTTTATCAACCGCGCGTTTGGGAATGCCAATATCTGGTGATTTTACAAGAAATGCAATCTTTTTATGAAAAATGTGGCAAATTGGGCTGGGAAGCAAGATTTCATGTCTAACTGTGCAAATAATAACTGACAAGTATGTCCTTTTGATTGTTTTTACATGTCAGAGCCACTTTAAGGACAAGAAGTTACTTCCTCACGACATCTTAAAAGTGCAAGTACAGCTATAATGCTGAGGATTGCTCTGATTACATTGTTAAATTTGTTTTATCCCTTTGTGTATGGATATTTCAACTGAGGACTATAGTTTACTTGCTCAAGTCATTTTTAAGATGCAAGTTAGACCATCTAGATCATCAGTGAGGACACTAATGCCCACTAAGAAAGAAATCCAGCAGAGTACTTAGAATTTCAGACATTTCTTGGGGTGGCTGCTCAAGTCCCAGTTTTCCAGCTGAACCCTTTTCCAGAACTTTTCCTCAATATCTCCCACACCCACAATGAAGCATCAGAGGTGGGGTCTACCCTCTGTCCCTGAGTCCCCCTATATGCAAACCAGTGTGACCGGATGCAAAAGACAAACATGTGGCATATACAGCATACCAGTATTATTGTTCCTTTTACATAAGTAAGGTATGCATGTGTCATAGGAATTTCAATGCGCAACCTACATATAAATATTCTCTTCCAAACTTGATATCCTTTGGTCAAGGTAAAAATGTAAAGCCCCAGCCCCAGCTCCTTCATCCATCTACAACACCTGAGCAGAAAGTGCACTACCATACTGTATAAAAGCTGAGCAGGCTGAATATGTACTTATAACATGTATGCTGATAGGAATCGGGTGCAAAGCAAGGGCAATCTCACTATTCCACACATCTTAGGAGTCAGACATACATGTGCAAGTTATTGGAGACTCATGAATATTCATTCTAAAATGTAAAAGCTAAATCTTTTTGAATATTGACATATTCATGTGTGATACACTGTAAGTCTCAGTCTACATTTGCACAAAATTTAGTTAAAGGTAGTCATAATTTGAATCAAGTCCAATTTCTACAAATTGTGAATGTTGCAAAACAGCATCTTACCCTAGAAAGACACCTTCGATTTCGGGAACAGAGTCTAACAAGTTTACTGTGTGGGGGTGGTAAACTGTTCTGCTGCTGTGGCTCTCCATCATCTGTGCTTGCACTGATCTGACTGAGTCTTTTATATTCATGCTGGAGTTTGCTGATGGCATCTTGTATCGTGAGTGCTGTAGCTCTCAGTTCCTGCAGAAAAGATCAAGGGAGTGTTAAAAAAGTATTCAATGCTGCCACTGTCAGTAAAACTACTAGAACTGGTTCTGATTTGGCTGTAGAAACCTGTTACAGTATTAAAGGAGACAAAAAATAATCACATCTCAGTAGCATCAAAGAAAGGAAAACAATTTCTATGCTCAATGCAAAAACAACATCTCTGTGTTGACCATGTTTGGTTGGGAAGAAATTAATATTGTTATTTGCAAGGAAGCTGCCATTTTTCAAACTCACTGACTCACAGCAAGTCTGTTTTGACTTTTCTGGATCACTTTGTGTATGATATCTCTTTGTGTTTCTTTGTATTTTGGTTGGCTTTTTCCTTCAATGTAAGGATAAAATATATTGGTATCATATTACAAAACTGAAGCAATTAGTTTATTTTAAATTCTTGAAGAAAGTGACCTGTGAAATCATAAAAGATGTGCTACATGTGAAAAATGACTTCTTCGTGACTGACGAGAATAGCACTGCATCACAGCAACTGAACGTGACATTCACATGAAGTTGAGGTTTAAAATTTTACTTATTATGCTTCCTTTTATGGTAATTTTCTTTCAGCAGAGACCTGTACCTTTTGTTCTCTGCTAACAGGGTTCTATGATTAAATCTTACACTTTTTTGTACATCATTCTGTCTATCAACTTAAAGGCAAATATTGCCTTTGTTTTACAGAAATTTTTCATAATATTAAAACCAATATTAATAGATACAGAATGATAGACAATTCAAAATAAGGTAGTATGGTAGCTTTCTCCATAAAGCTCTCAAAGGAAGAAATTTGGTTATTTGTTGTACAAAAGTAATTTGTTCACCCAAACTTTTAAAAATTCAAATGATGCAACATCCGTTTACTCTTGTAATGCAGAATATTTTGAGGAGATAAAGCTATTTCCAGAGTTTGCTGGTGAGACTGGACTGTTTAAGAATGGTTTAAGGTATTTTCTTTATATGCCATGTTGGTGCATTCTAAACACAATATTACCTTTAACAAACAGCTACTGTATGTTATGCCATACAACACCACACAGGCATAAGTGACTGACAAATTAGTAACCTTCGTAACAATATGTATGCCTCTTTTGACGTACACACTCTAGCACCTGCGAACAATGACAGAGATCATTCAATCACATTTTATTCATGAGCTTAATTTGAATTCATCTCTCCACTGTTGAATGTTTACAATGTATATATTCAAACTGGAAATCAAAGCTTAAAGGAAACAGGCAATCGCCCCAAAAATTTCCTTTGAAAATCAGCAAACTCTTGCAAATCTCCTGTAATTGCATTAAAAGCATATCTGAAGATGTTTCGAACATAACTATTACAAACAATAGGTAAAGCAAGGAGACATTCTCCTTGAATTTCACAATTCACTAACAAAAATATTGTCACATGATCAAAATAGGCCATTCATGAACTAGAGTGACGAGGAATATACTAACTCTGATTGAGGTGACTGCATTTTCCCTTTAAACTGTAACACTGTTCTATGACCTCATTTTATCACAGTAAATGGGAATTCTTCACTGGGTAAGTTTTAAGTGAAGGAAATCACATGCTTAAACCCAATTGACTCTGGTCGCATAAAATACATGGTAATCATACTTGCTTTTGTTGACTTTCCTTTGAATACTTATGATTTGTCTTTGTTGTGGCAGCATATATGAATACTAAAGATGTACAGTTTTAACACAGATCGAGAAAGAATCCTTGCAAAAGTTTGTGGCCTTTGGCATTACAATTGCAGACAATATAGGTGCAGGAGTAAAACACATGTGATGGGCAGGCAAAAAAAATAAGGAGCCTCAAAAAATTCATGGAAAATAGAAATGCAATACAACTGAAATCATGTGAAAGGGCCATCACTGTAAGGCTTCTAAGACTGAGGGTGCTGAGATCTTTTAGCTCCAACATCTGGGCATTTTCTATGGTAAATTTTGCAGTTCTCTGGCACATAAAAAGATTTTTCCTTGTAGAAAAACTTGAAATTATTGGCAGTTCTGGCTCAGTCCCCTTAGCCCTCTCCACTTCGCAGCCCCATGTGAACTTGTGTGAAAAAGAACCTTTATTACCTCACTTTTTGTTACACTCTACAAGCCACAAGATACCTTGGATACACAACAGATAGCATACACCAACAATAAAGGGAAAAGCCAGTCGCCCCAAGTTTATTTTCAAAAATTTGCTAAATCTTACATATCTCCTCCTATTTCTCTCACAAATATTTTTTGTAATGTTTCCTGACAAAATCATTCAATATTGAAGGTAAAGCAAGGACGTTATTACTGAGGTTGGGTAAAGTGGGATTTTAGTGGGGATGTCAAAGCATGAAGGAAGTTCACTATATGCAACATAATGAGGGTAGGGCACCTGCATCCCCTATCCTTCCAACAATGCCTATTCTGACTAAAGGTCAACCTCTTTCAAAATTGACCTTCATAACTGTATCTGAGCATAAGAGACAGAAGACCTCACCCACCCCATCATCCCACCCCACCCCCTTTCCACACACCACCAAACTGTAATACATAACAGAACATCGTGATCATTGCACCAAAGCCTCTCCTCGACTGTGTGGCGCAGGTGCCGTTATTGTAGCCTCTCAAATGATCAAATTGGAAGGTACCAACCTAGTTCGCATGGTTTTTGAAAGTTTAGAATGTCTTCTTTCTATACATGTAACTTTTATCTTGAAATTAAGGTGGGAAGGTTACGCCGACTTTCAATTAAAAATACAATTTTTGACGATTTTCAATAGAGAATCCCCAAAAGAGTAGGTTTTTGAATGGTTCATCTCCACTTAAACTCACCTAACTTTTGTTAGCTTGGTCCTTGAAAGCTGTTTCGAACGAGTGCTGAAAGTATGAATATTCAGCTCTGTAGTCCTCAAATTTCATTTATTTCGACCAATGGGAACATTACGCATTTTTCAAAAGTAAAAAAAAAAATCTTGATTTGAAGAGCGAGCGGTTGGGTTTCCCATTGTCCAAATTGGTCGACGGTCCTGTGACGTCAAAGGCAGACATTCAAACACGCGGCGGTTCACTTGCACAGACCTAGAGGCATAGTGTACAATTTTATTGTCCTTATCCTATTTTAGCCTATTTTTCTCCAAAAAACATACATCACCAGAATGAGAAATCTGTTGTTAATCGAATTGTACATATCTTGTGTCGAAAAATTGGATGGACAGTGGAAAATCAGGAGAAATTTAGGACGCCTCAAACTGCAGTGAAAGGCAGTTAAAGCGTGAGTATTTGGCACATACCTTTACAGATTTATAGGGGTTTAAAAATATTTGTGCAAAGTATCTTGCCTTAAGGGCCTGCGCAATGCATGAAGAGGTCTGAGCCTAAATTGTTTTAAAGAAAACATTAAATTTTGATGTACAGCAAGTTTAAATATTAATATTCTTAAACCATTTACATCATATAGGAAGAAGTAGGAATTCTGTTACTATCTAAAATGGACTTTTCCAATTTTTGTGCAGTGGACAAGCGTAAAAACCACAAAGAAAGCTGTCGTAATGCAGCAGACAGTGAAAAAGCAATGATCTTTTTAGCCTAAAACGTTCCATTATGTAAAGGTACTAAGTAGGTTCTATTGATTTAATAATGCACTATAAAATTTAAATTGTTTTTCCATAATTTGAAAATGCCATTCAAATGACACCCTCCACCATACAAGTGTAACTTCAGAGTGGAAGCATGCCCACACAGGTATCAGTTTAATGTATTTCCTCTGCTTGCTGAATAACAGGACCAAAATATACATTATTTTTAGCTGTATTTGTAAGATCTGTAATTGAAACACAGGATATGACACTTTCTAGTACAAGGGAGCAATATTTTGAGGATCACTAACTAGTTCTCATCCTCCACAAAAGTACAATCGGTTTCCTTATTAGTGGTTCTTGTCTGAAGAAGTGTCTGGGAACACTAGTTGTCTTTATCTTTTTTTCAAAAGTGTAAGAGTTTAAAAATGGCTGGGAAATTGAAAGTACCATGATAGTTATTGTGGAAATGAGTGCTATGGTTGTACTAAATTTGTTGTAGAGGGTCAAGCTGTGTGCCAGAATATTGTCTGCTTGCTCACAAGAGGGAGCTTACAGAAACAGCATTCTTGGTAGATGATTCTATCTACTATACCGCCACTCAGGCACGTATGTAGCTGGGGGGCTTGGGGGCATGCCCCCATGTAAGCCTTGCATGCCCCCCTGTCGCCCCCAACTGGAATTCAGGTTCTTGAAAAACATCAGCTATACCTTTTCACCTTGTGTCTCACTCAAATTATTGTTAGTGCAGCTAATTCCACCTAATCCATCTCATATCTTCGGGAAAAAAACCGAACCTGACTGATCTTCAATGTAAAATTTTGGCATGCTTCACGCCCATTTGTCACCTTACACACTCCGTATCTTATATCCATTATTGGGGCAATAATACATTTATTGTGACCAAAGCCTATTTACAACAAAAGTACATCTTTGACCTCTGTAGGGACATAGCATCAGTTGAAAATCTTACTGCAATATAATAGCACAAGTAGCGTACACAGTAACATTCGTAGCATGTGCTATTTGTCGTTACACATTTCTTACGAGTGCCACGCCACAGCCAAAATATCACGAAATAATGATAATTTCTAAGCATGGGCCAATTAATTGAAGGATTTGACATTTAACATCTAAGTCACCCATACCTTACCTTAACAAAAATTTTTCAGGGGGAGGTATTACCCATTCGACTTTAACATACCTTTCCTTCACAGTCGATCAAATGAAAAAATGAAGTAATTGCTAAAGTTTTCCAATATACGATCAGTTAGAAAATTTATTAAAGACAGCACCATTTTGTGTCTAAGTCATCTTAAATGAACAAAAATTTCTCAAAGGGGAGGGGGATACCCTCCCCCAGGACGAAACCTGCACAAGGTGACAAAGCAACGATTTGCTCCCAGTTCAAACTACTTCCGATGTGAATATGCACATTTATGCACATTTTACACCGGCTTTCTAGGTGTATCTGGGGTAGGATTACGGCATCATCTTCTGTAGTGCCCCCCAATCACCGACCTCTGCGTGACGTCACTGTGCAGATTTGTTGAAAAGTGTCAATGCTGGCATTATACTCACAAAAGAGTCAAGATTTTTCAAAGTAACTTACCAAACTATTTTTTTGCTATTTCAATAAACTATTTCATGACCATATCAAGACATGAGTTCTCACAACAAAGGATGTTTAGAAAACTTGCAAGGCCTGGGAAGTTTCATTTCCGGTGATCTAGGAGGCCTGTTTAGCTAAAATTTTCTGGTAGGCTGCATGCCAACCAATGGTGACACTCCATTTAGATAGTAACAAGGTGCCCTCCCATGAAATGGTCAAGCCCCCTCCCCTCCCCAGCATCTACATTTCTGGAATACCTGCCTGAAAAATACTGATGAACTTAGGAAGAAAAGCTAAAGCACTTTCTTATAAGGTTATTTCCTATACAGTTGAACTGATAATTGGTATTCAATATCTCAGGTGTCTCAGGGGGCTAAGTCAACTTTAGAAAACTTTACCTAAGTAGTCGGTACCAGTTTATTTACCTAAAACAGTGATAGGCCTATTCACTTTAACACTTGACCTATACTTCATACAAAATTAACATTATTCAGTATGTCTATCATTCTTAATATTTTACCAGATGAAAAGGAATAATGATACTGTTCTGTGTGCAGTGAACTAGCTTTCTTAGATATCACAGTCGGATAAGAGTTGGCCGATGCTGACAACTGAAATATCAGACATCAGTGATTACAGCCAGTCCTGACTACACGGGTACAAAACAACCACAGAGGGGCACATTACATTTTGATGTATACAGTTTATAACTGAGTCCTAGTAAATGAATAAACCATTCTTTTGAGATTTCTTATTCAGACTAAATTGCTAAATTTCTTTCTCTAGGAGCTAGTTAAATGGGTACTTAAAGGGAAATATTGAATTTGTTAGACTTTTTATTGAATCTATCCTGTTTTACAAATGATCATGTCCCTTTCGATGAAAGAGAGGTAACTGGGAAAAAAATCTAGCAGATCAGCACTAATTAACAAGTAATTAACCTTTCTGTAACAACTGACAAATCTGTTCACCCAAACAATTATGCATGCAAAACCACACCTTCGTCATCCCTGATTTGAAATCCACCAATCAAATCAATTTATCATGTTACATCAGACAATAACAAATGCCATTTACAGCACATGCAAAATGTTCCCAAAATATGAACAAACTACCGAGAATCGTTACTACAATGCCTGTATGGAACCCTGATTGCACTACAGCTGCTATATGGTATACTAAGGGGGTCTTTTAAGCTGGTATACTATACAAAGTTATAGTTACTGTAATTCGAATTGTAGCCCTTTGGGCCTTAGCAGGTTGCTTCTCTTTCGAAACAGCAAGATGCAAAGACATTGCTGGTGCTTCAGCAACTACAACGATTGGTTTATCGCCTATTAGGGAACAAAAATTTTACGAACCTGTGATGCCACTCGTCAAAAAATTATGTTCAATATTTAGATAAAGACCACAGTTGTACCGTTATGCACACACCGTGAGACCTCAGATATACAGTAGTGCTTCCATGGTGAGACATGAACAGCATAGTGAATAGGGAGATGGTACTGAATCTCCCTGGGTGGACTGCAATATCCCACAGTACAGCAGAGACTTGCAGAAACTGTGGTGGTAGTTTGTTGTGAGCATGAAGGACAGGCATACAGGGTCATGGGAAGTGATTTGGGTAAACGAGGTCAACACGGATTGCATAACGTGTGTAAATATGACCCGGCATAACGGTCTTCCTAAATGAATATGCAGCGGTACGAATGTTGCATGTGGGCGAGGCTTTAATATCGTTCGATAATGAGCAGGTTCAGTGAGGAAATTGTTGCTTCTTTTTGTCCATATTTCGTGAGATTTGTGTTGATCTGCTGCAAGTCATTTGTGATTCATGTTTGGAAAGGGGAATAGACCACAATGAAATTACATTGGTGTCTGACCTTATGATATTTTTTCAAACGCAGTATTTCCCTTCAAAAGATCTATTCACAATTGTACTGTAAATTACGTCAAGCTGACAGTCCCTCAAAGAGAAAAAACCGTAACAGGAGAAAACATTAAAACCAGTTTTCAACAAGACGTAAAGGTACACAAATAGTAGGTCAAAACTAAGAGTGCACCCAATTCAAGCCCTCAATTTGACATTGTGGAATTTCTGTACCTATCTAGTCTAACATTTCAATTCACTGACCATCAAATCAATGATACTGACTGCTGATATCTTACTGACAAATGTTTGACAGGGAGTCAGACAGTGACAGAGTAAAAAAAGTACAAGGTATCACAAACAAGGAAATCCATAATTACAGTGTTAAGAAGTTGACCTAGACTTTGTTTCTCATATATGACTTTTTGTTTCTGTGAACCCATGTAGTGGTTTGATCTATTTATATGTTATCTTAAATAATTTATATCCCATTACTAACCTGCTTTCATTATGACAATTGTAACCTAGAATGCAACAACTGTCTCGGCAGAGCAGACCCATAAAATAATTTCCTCCTGCCTGCACCAATGACACACAATACAGGGGGTAACCAACGACGGATCCAGGGTACAGGGCCCACGTATCATTCAGCACTCCTCCCCTCAGAACACATTTGTAGCAACCCCCCTCCCTTACCCAAGAATTTACATAGCATTTTATATACTACTTTAATAGAGAGAGATAATACTTTTTAATTGCAATGGTCATGGAGATTTTAGAAATTTACCCTTCCTCACAGTGGGCCTACCTCTCTTGGGCACTTCCCTGTACATATGGGAAGTTTTCCCCATGCTCTGTCTACCCGAGAAAGAAGTTACGGATCTGTCACTGATACCAGAAGTACGCAGGTAATCAAATAATCAAGAAGCAGCATTTGGTGCCATGATCCAGTAGATAAAGGCAGTAAGCATACCTCCCTCCCTTTCTCCCTCTCTCAACCCCTAACTACCCCCACCACTGCTTATCATTAATATGGACATAAGCTAAAATCTATTTTAACAACTAACCACATGAATCAATTCAGAACTCAATATACTTCAAACTTAAATGATGGGACAATGTGACAGTACAATAATGTCATTCCCAGAGAAATGATTTTGTGGCCTCAATTGTATTGATCTCCTACAGGTCAGGACACTATGACTTCATGAGTACAATATGACAGCAGTACTTGAATGAAAAGTCCATATGATAACAGTGTGAGTATAGTGGTGATAAATTCAATGATACCACTCTTTACAAGGGCAGTTTACCACTATCAACAGTGTCCTACTGCAACAGACATCTTCTTTTAATATTGTCCCATTCAATATGAAGATGAGGGAACAAAAGGCCCACAATCTGAGAGGTTGTCCTTGTATATATCTCCTTTGTACTACTGCCAAGCTTACTGAAACTATAGACGTTATGCATATGACATCACCGAACAGAAAATACCTCCCCCTTCCTGACCTTGGACTTTCCTATAAGTTAATGACCCCACCGCTACCCCTGCCTTATGAGCACAATGCCATGATTAATCACAACTGCCACAATTCCAAGTCTAATGGAAGAATACAGTGGAGGACAACTAAAAGGTATTGATTATCATGAAGAATGCCATAGCGGTCTCCAAACTTGATACAGGCAACTCCCTACCTGATGTACACCTGGTAGTATTCTGAATAAAGACACAATTAAAAAAAAAAGTAAAAAATTTGTCACAATGCAGGAAAAAACATGCTCATGGCTCTCCTACAGAGTTTTACTGTCACAACTAGCTGGCCCAGTTACACCATTCAAGCAAATTACCCAAGCTGAAAATTTAAATTTTTATTCATATTGGACCTTTTGTGATTCAGTAACTTGATTCATGAATGATTCCAGGCTAGAATCACATAATCACCAAGCCTACAACCAAATTAAGATCCACTCCTATTGAAAAAAACAGTTTATACTCATCCTACCATTCCAGACATTTACCTGTTCAATGACCCCAAACTTTTCCAAGGCAGCTGAGAGTGCCACTTCTCTACCGCTTGTCGCATTTGCCCTACATCTCATCCCTGGCAAATTACTATTACTGTTGATGTCTTTTTCACTCTCAAAAACATCCAACTCCTTGTCCTGACTGATCCCAGAGTCACCCGGATCGGAAGAAATGGAGTCACCATTTGCAAAGTAGGCATCACTGGGGGAACGGTGCCCAGGGAAGGGGAGCTCTGAGGATGGACAAATCTGTTGCTCCTCATAGATGTCAGGTTCTGGAATCCAGCAGGTACACCCTGACTCCTTACCAAGACATTCTGAGCAACATTTGTTCTGTAGGGGTAACATTCCCATGGTAAACTGCCGATTCCTAGATGGTTGTAATTTCTCATCTTTGATGGATGCTAGATCAGGACAACTGATTCGGTTGATTCTTCTGTCCAGAAGTGGTAAAGTATCTTCCCCCTCCATATTGTTCAACCCAACATTACAGCCATCCACGTCAACAGAATTTCTAACGACAGACAGAGTATGAACATTGGCAACAACCACACCGCAGGCTTGTTGATTTGTTTGATATGAAAAAAATCTTTCAATAGAAGGAAGATTACTGGGTTTAACGTTTTGTGAACACTTAGGAATTCCACCAGTTGAGAAATGCCGCCCATATCTTTCACCCTCCTCGAACCAAATTTTGTCCTTTTCAATAACCTCTTCCTCTGCTCCATCAGTCCTCTTCCAACGAACATAAGAGGTAGCATTATCTGAGCAACTCTCATGCCTTGTGTCTTCCCAATCTCTGTCAACTAAAGACTTTCCTACAGCTACTCCAGGAACATCAAACTTCTCCGTAATATTTCCATTCGATTCCCTCCCACTTAAACTTTTCTCTCTATAAAAGAAATCTTTCACATTTTTCTTAAAACTGCTTTTTTTCCATTTACCTTTCCCCTTTATATTTGGCTCTACTACTTTCACTTTTTTACTATTCCTGCCCTCTCCCTGTTTCTCAAAACTTTCTTCATCTTCAACATCCATCTTAATAATTTCAAACTTGTCATCTTGTAGTCCTTCCAGTTTACAATCACTAGCAACATCTTGCAACTCTGGCCCACCCCAATCAGCTTCAAAGTTTGCAATCACCACAGACTCACCAATGTTACTATCACTCTCACTATCAAAGATATTTTCTACAGAACTGGAATCCACATTAAATTTTACCTCCAGTAACTTGCCAAAATCAACTTCTCTAAATACATCAGATCGCATGCTCTCTGCAGAGTTTGCTCGCTTCAGTACAGGTCTACCTCCATTCTCATCTTTTATGCTAAATTCCCTATTAATTAAAACATTCTTAAATGAGCTCCATTTTTTCATTGCAGCCATTTTCCACACACTGCATAAACTAATCACTACTTGACAAAAGTTGTTTTAAATAAACATGGTATCCAAGTCACAGAAAGTTAAATTTCTTTCTCTTAGGAAAGTAGATATTGCACATAGTTACTTCATCTTTCCAAACATGAATGCTGCACGTTAATCCCGTAATTGCGATTTCCAGATTCCAAAGAAGGGCACTTACTCTGCGAATAATATACCACCGCCAACTGCAACACCTAACACGAAATGAGACATATCCAACAAAGCAGGCCATCCATCCTTTTGAGCTAATGCAATTTGATCAGGCACACACTTGGTGGTAACTCCTACCATCTCGCTCCTCTATTTCGATGCTAGCCACTGATGACAGATTCAGTTCAGGATATCGTGAGAGGTGTATCTCCAGACCACATTTCCTATTTTGACACTGCTACCAATCTTTTACAGCTCATGTCCTATTTGGGTCTGTGTACATCCCAAACTTTCTATTTTGTTTAATACTGGAAAAAGGCTTTCAGTCGCAAATTCCAGGTCTTATTCAAAAGAGAATTAATTGACTTCAAGGATATAAACAATTAAGAGCCTCTTCCGCCTGGTTAGTTTCTTCTGTACTGATTACATGGAGAGCAGTCGTTGTAGTCATATCCTTTGCTTAGCTGCCAGTCTTATGACACAGCTTGTCAATGTAATTAACCAAAATTTATTCATGCACTGATTGAAAGTCACGAGTTCATTAGCACTTGATATAAAAAAAATTACCCTATAATGGGTCAATCTTTGCAAAAACAGTTCCTTAAAAACTTTCCCACACCTGCCAATAGGTGACAACAGTATTTTAGTACACAGATATAAGAATACTTAGACTTAAGACTTGAGGGGAAGAGGTTAATGTTGCAGGTACCCTACATAATAAGATAAAGCTCAAAGAATAACATTGGGGAAAAGGCGCATTTGCCTTTTGATACCTCCGCCACCTGAACTTTTACTGCATGAGGCAATTTAACACTCTCTTGAAGCAGATAGCAGGTAATCTGACCTAGGGAACAAGTTGTTTACCCTTCTTTCCTTTTCTACTGTTGTAGCATTCCTTTATACATAACACCAAAATTTTGAAAACAGTGCCCTCCAAATGTAATCTCAACACCATTGACACTGAAGCCAGCCACAACAGTCTGGCTGAAGGGCAGATTCTGATATTAGATGCCCCATCCTTAAACCATTAGGTATTTTTTTTACAAATGTCATATCTATTTCCATGACATTTTAGAACATAATCATTTCATATTAAAGGTGAACCCAGGAACTATTCTGCATGAATTTTATTATTCAGTACAGCAGGGTTGAGGAACATATTTCCTGTCAAGGTAATTTTGATGTTGACAAAATCATTTTCAGGCCAAACAACTTTCTCATATGCCAGTCAGCTCCCAATACTCTCTACAATGTGTTTTCATACTTGAAATTGTATTACATAGGGTATGATAAAATTGCATTTTAAAGTAAAATATTTGGCAAATGGAAAGCAGGTTACATTGTGGATTAAACGTAACTATTTCACAACTTGGCATTTTCGAACTCTCTTGTGGGCCAGACCAAATGGTCAAGCTTGGGGTCGTACACGGCCCACAGGACAGAAGTTCCCAACTGAAATACTGTTAACATGACTCATAACAGTGAGACATAAACTAAGTTAGGATACAAGGGTATATTAATTTAACGTAAGTTGTGACTGCATTTGCCTTTTAAAGGAATGAGGCCAATGATGGGTGACAACAGTATTTTAGTACACAGATACAAGAATACTTAAGACTTAAGACTTGAGGGGAAGAGGTTAATGTTGCAGGTACCCTACATAATAAGATAAAGCTCAAAGAATAACATTGGGGAAAAGGCGCATTTGCCTTTTGATACCTCCGCCACCTGAACTTTTACTGCATGAGGCAATTTAACACTCTCTTGAAGCAGATAGCAGGTAATCTGACCTAGGGAACAAGTTGTTTACCCTTCTTTCCTTTTCTACTGTTGTAGCATTCCTTTATACATAACACCAAAATTTTGAAAACAGTGCCCTCCAAATGTAATCTCAACACCATTGACACTGAAGCCAGCCACAACAGTCTGGCTGAAGGGCAGATTCTGATATTAGATGCCCCATCCTTAAACCATTAGGTATTTTTTTTACAAATGTCATATCTATTTCCATGACATTTTAGAACATAATCATTTCATATTAAAGGTGAACCCAGGAACTATTCTGCATGAATTTTATTATTCAGTACAGCAGGGTTGAGGAACATATTTCCTGTCAAGGTAATTTTGATGTTGACAAAATCATTTTCAGGCCAAACAACTTTCTCATATGCCAGTCAGCTCCCAATACTCTCTACAATGTGTTTTCATACTTGAAATTGTATTACATAGGGTATGATAAAATTGCATTTTAAAGTAAAATATTTGGCAAATGGAAAGCAGGTTACATTGTGGATTAAACGTAACTATTTCACAACTTGGCATTTTCGAACTCTCTTGTGGGCCAGACCAAATGGTCAAGCTTGGGGTCGTACACGGCCCACAGGACAGAAGTTCCCAACTGAAATACTGTTAACATGACTCATAACAGTGAGACATAAACTAAGTTAGGATACAAGGGTATATTAATTTAACGTAAGTTGTGACTGCATTTGCCTTTTAAAGGAATGAGGCCAATGATGGGAAGACATCCTAAACTGTAGCCTGGCAGTGCGAACAACATATTTAGATGAGTGAATGCAATGGAGCATTAAAGTTTTTTACATAGGCTACTTGATATAAACTCTTATGTGACTGATGACTACTGAAAAACAACCTACAGACAGAACCTCCTACTGGGCAAAACTATGCTTCTTGCCTATTTATTTTGTTTTGTTTCCTTTATTTTCACTTTTCAAAGTTCACATAATAATTCTTAGCATCCCGGAAATGTGTGGAGGATCTATACGGTACTAGAAGAAAAGCTTGTAGTAACAGATCCACCAATAAAATCAAAACCACAGTAATGTTTGTTTCCCGAAAGGATAGGCTACCTGTTGCAGTTTTACCTGTGGAAGTCCAAAAAGTTGGAAGGACCATGAACTTGGTGAAAAGCTCAATGACGATAATTTTGGTTGCAGAAATCATAGTGTGACCAATAGCTAGAGTTGCACAATGTTAGAATAGCGTATACAGGCCTACCCCGCAGAGTGGCCTCTGTTTGCTCAGCTTCTCAGTTGGGGATATGACTGAGCAAGGAATATGCCATTCAGCCTGCTGCGTAGATAAGTACAGGTAGCTCACCCATCACATAGACTACTGAAACCAGATATGAGTGTTCATGAAGTCCCCCATCTATTAAACAAAGAACTTATAGCAATATGCAAAGTCTCCGGATTTGTGACCTCTGAAGGTCATACATTCGTAGTGAAAATTTTGATAGGGGTTTTCTTAAATACATGAACAGTTTGCATATGCAATGTTTTGCACTGGGGTGCCTTATAAATGCTAAACGAGATTAAACATAATGAATGTTCGCTTTCTCATATGCCATCTACTTTGAAAGCGTCTTACATGGTTTGGGGTGCAGTTCCACTGTCGCTTTTATCGTTGAATACACTGCGATACCCCTACCAACATAATGACAGTAAACTTTGATGAATTTGAGGTTCTTCGACTGTAAGGTACCACATTTCAAAAAAGGCCTGGAAAATACAAATGTAATTTGTGTATGACATGCAAAATATCCATTACTTGGAAATAATTTAGTTTCACATAGTATTAAATGTTCATGCAATAAACCTGATTGCACTGCCATCTAATTTTCATAGACTTCTGGGGAGAATTCTTTCAGCACTGAAAAGCACCTGAACAACATATCAGCAATGACCAATTAGCAAGACGAGGGTTCTTTGACTGTAAGGTAAGACAATTTCAACATGATGGAACAGTTTTAAATTCATTATATGAAAATGTAAGATGTTGAAGCATATGAAATAGTGCCACTACATTAGGACTAAATTTGTTATACATAAATCTGAGGACATTCTTCCTTATTGCACTCCATTTGTCGGAAGTATTCAAGGATTTAAAGAACAGCAAACCCTATGAGAGTAGTACTAACAACTGCCTACGACACTACAGTAAAGCAAGATCAACTCCTTCATCCTCGACTTACATAAAGCTTGTCTATCATTTCAGTCAAGCCAAAGAGAACCACACAAGAGTTGCTAAAAATTGCAATGAACTTTGTAGTCATTTACAACTTTGTTAAGTATGAAACATCTCATTACCCCATAAATTACTGGTAAGACAAATGTCGTTGGCTTTCTTTTTGTAAAGACAATGTATCAAGCAATAGTGACCACTTATTCGTATTGATAGTATTAACGAAGTTTGTGATAGACCTGGTAGTCCATTTCGAATTTGCAATCCACGGTTCCAGTTTCAAGTTTTTGCGAGGTGGGAGAGAGCGGCTCCTAAATTTTCCCTTTTGAGAATAGAAATTCAAAAGTGGGGGAGGAGAGGGGGGGGGGAAGGAGAGAAGGACATGCCAAAAGAAGTGAGGGAAAAAAGTTATGCATGCACACTGTGACTCCCCAAAACTCCCTGGCTTGTGAATCTACAAGCCCTACTTATGAGCCCGACCTTGTTATGGGCATGTGAGGGTTACAATTTTAGATAGAAGGTAAGGGAGGGGCAGTGTAGGTCCTGTATTTATACCTTTGTCAGTGGTGCTGACAGGAATTGGTGACTGAAGGGGGGGGGGAACCACAGAAAATGTAATCCCACCCAAGACCAACCAACAAAGTCAGTGTAAACTGTGCACATTTGCACTCACCATAGTTTGCACGAGGGGAGGGTTGCATCCTAGCTTTGGTTCTTTGTTACCTCATTCAGGTCCCATTCTGAAGAGGAGTCAAGGGGAGGAGTGTCCTTCCCCTTTGAGAGAAAATTTTGATCATATAAAAGGTGGCATAGATGCAAAATGGTACTATCTTTGGCACATTTTTTAATTAATCTATCTATCTGACTATCTGACTAAGAAAATCCCTCTTATTCTTGGTTATTTTTGGTTGGGTTATTTGTCTATGTGGAAGGTAATAACCACTCCTCCCCCTAAGAATTTTTGTTTATGGAAAGGTGGCTAAGATACAAAATGGTGCTATCTTAGGCAAATCTCTGAACTAACTACATGCTTAGAAATAAGTTATTATTTAGTGAAATTTTGGTTGTAGCATGGCAACCCCTCTATGACTGGTACATACTGGCATAGGGCCTCCTAGAAACTGTGCACAGTAATAACAAAATGGTAATAGTAACATCACAAGCAATGTTCAATAACTCAGAAGATCATCTGCAGGCATCAGGAAATGAGGGACAGAGGGTAGTAGGATAATAACCAGTTACGGGTGGTGGACTGAAAATATCCATTTCCTGGTAATGGGTGTTTGCTAAGTAGGCCATTAAATGTTTAAATAACGTATGAAGACATCACACTTTCAATCTTTCACATCATGCTAGATTTCATACTAGCTGTGTTGGCTACTCATAATTTCATTGTTCTAAGATCCCCTTTATTATACACTGGCAGCTCCTAAAGAGGTTCCCCCAAAACTCCCTGGTTTGTGAATCTACGAGAATTAAATTGAGATTTTTTTCAGGGGTGGGGGTGGGGGGTAAGCCCCATCTTGGCTATGTCACACTACGCTGCAACACTTTTCAAGCTACTGTCTGGCTAACACTTTGGGAAAGTCATGGGTTTAACCCCCCAAACAGCATGTTTCATACAACCAAATACAGTATATGTACAATATGAAGTGTATACCCTGATAAATACTGGTATTGATTTTTGGGTACTAAAAGATCTCTGGACCTCTCCACATAAAACTCCCTGCTTTTATCAATGCTAAAGTCTTCATGACACCAGGAAGTACACATGGCATAGTCCATAAATATTTTGTTTTAGGCTCTTGGTTGTCAATAGACTAATTGGGTGTCTATTAATTTTTATATCTCCGCAGAGTACAGTTGAAACCAAATCACTTCCCTGAAATAACTATCTGTTTTTTACATCTGGCGTGAAAACATCCTTTTAATGGACCACACCTTAAGGAATCATGTCCTCGTAACCTTTCACTGAAACCATTTGAACTTTTAATGAGTATCAAATCAAAAATTAATCAATGTGGAATTGACAACTTTTACTATTATAAGATTATAAAACTCAGTGAAAGGTTAAACTGTTTTACTTTCTTACTGTTTCTTCAGTTTGTAACTTTAATATTGGTTTCCCAGGATCTGGCATGTACCCACTGTGGTGTTGAATGGGGTTTGTAATCCTCCCCCACCCTCTCCCTCACAAACCTTCAGGTCCAGGTTCTGACAACGTAGCCTAAGGTAACTATGCCTAGTTCTCATGTACACTTTGTTCCTGAACTAGGCCTAGGCTATTGCAGTACAAATTTGTTCCCACAATGCAATCCTGAGGGCTGCAGCATCTGTGTGCTTTGCTGCAGTGAATGTTGCTACATACATGCATAGCTATGGACTATGTCACAATTGAACAGCACTGCGTGCTCTTTAGCATACAATAGTGTGAACAACCTAGTAACAAGATTTAAGCAGTTTGATAGAATGTCAAAAAAGAAACAGCCTTGCTTGTGCAAATCAAAATTTTTGGACACTATGTGCACATTTCCTTAGCAAGAAGGATCTTAAACATATAAATGACCCAAAGAGGTCAATTACCTAGGAGTATTTGTAAATTTAATAAAGATCGAGGCCAGCAAAAAATTTTGACGATGCGGTAGCCCAATTTTGTAAACAGAGATATTGCTGACCATTGGGAAGCCTCAAAGCAACCCATATACTAGGTCAGCAGACTGCAGACTACCACAACCCAATAATTTCCACTGTATCTCTGCATTACAAACTTGTAGTATGGTCAAAATCTTGAGTCTCTGAGCCTGCCTGCACTAACCCCACCCCAATACCCCACTCCCGTACTTTCAACCCACTACCCCCACCCTACCACACACACATATAACAATAAACCCTCAACCCCTCAACTATACAAAAAAGGATGGAAAAATATTAGCTGAAACTGAACCACGGAGTTGCAACTCCCTGACTGAACTAAAAGAAAATGTACTGTCATCAACACTCTTTCTAAATAAAGTGTCAATGGAGAAAATTTCACATTTTAAGTATGATTCTAACAATTTTGCCAGCAGTTCCTGTCATTCTTTGGTTTAACTTTTGGAAACTTTTCTTCCAAGTTATACTGTCAAAGGTGCATTTTTGCAGAAAAGCATTGAGAACCATATTAAGAGAACTTGAAGCTAACTAATTAAGGGGAAAAGGGTACAGCAAGGTCCATGCTTCCAGCATAAGTCCAGCTTAAATGGAAGAAGCAGTCACCCCAAATTTATTTTGAAACATCAGCTAAAGTCTTACAATCTTACTTCACTTTCGAGTACCTTTAATGTTTCAGACTTAAATACTGAATATTGAAGGTAAATCAAGGAGTTTTTCTGCATAAATTTAACAATGGTAAAAAACTTGTCACATAATTAAAAGAAGCCATTGATGAAATGGGTACCAAGGTTTACTAATTCAAACTGGGGTGACTGCATTTTCCCTATAAATCCAGCATAAGTCTTACTAATTAGTACCCATGCTGCTAGAATTGAATAGGACATTTTAGCCAATATTACCAGAGAAAAAGGCTTTTTGGCGGGTGAAGCTTATCTCTATAATTGCAACAGTTGATCCCTTTTACAAACTTGCTCTATTGACCAAACAGTCTTTAAAGGGGTTCAAACCCCTTTAACTTTATTGATCTCAAGATACCTGAACAGGAGGGTTCTCTGATAGATTCTGGATAAAGAGTGGTTAACTAGAGATGGCTAAAACTTGCTATTCGTTTCTAGCGTCATGCAAACTACCAAACAGCAGGGGTTAAACATCACTTCCCCCTTCCAAGGAAATAGATGTGCATTTGGCCCAAGTTGATTTGGAAACATCAACTTAATCTAACAAATCTTCAATATTTCCAAGTATCTTTCATGATACTTCCAAACCTAAAATACCAAATATATGAAAGGTAAACCAAGGAACTCCTCTGTATGAATTAAAGGGGCTTATTGAGTTGGTTCACAAAATTCATGGTTTTTTCCACACCTGTTGAAATTTACTCACATCTTGGAGGTAAATGATCAAACTAAGAAGTTCTGAACATCTGACTCACAACTGAAATGGCAATGATAGGGTAATTAATGATTCAAATCATTTAATTGACATTTGTGACCAGACACTTTTTACCATTACATATAAATCATATATAATTACTGTCCATAAAAACTACAATTTCTCACATTTTTGGTACCTACAGGAAGTGAAGTATGAAAAATGAAGCTAAGTAGAAGCATTGTCATGTAATGATTTCCTTCACAATAGTCACAAAAAATAATCCATACCAACTCAATGAGCCCCTTTAAAATTTAGTAGCAATGTCTCATAAGAGTCAGTCATAAAACTAAGGGATATCAGGGTACAGTGGCACAGCTGGGGGTTTTGGGCAAGAGCCCTTCCCCTCCCACGAGTCTTCTTTTGCCACCTCCCCCTCAAGTAGCTCCCATTGATAAATCCAGGAGTGAAAAAACGTGCAGTATGTAACTACGATTCCATATTCCCATAGTAAAGAAGGGAAACAAAGCATTCATTTAAATCCTAAAGCACTATAAAACAATGTAGTGTTTTAGAAACATTAAGCGAACAAGTCTCTGATGTTGGTATAAATACTAAGAAAAAGAGTCAGATTCTTTAACAACAGATTCAACACACACAGACACACAGTTTTCCCTATATCATTGTCTATTTCCATGAATTTTTGTGAAAAAAAGTCCAAACTAGGGCTGAGTCGGGTACCAAAAATTCGGAACCGGGTACCCGTTTTTATTACCCAGCCGGGTAACAGGTACCTGAATCTTAAGGCCTACTCTGAAAGTTGGTGACTTTATTCAAAGCATAATACTCTGTGTGTAATTTTCACTGACTCACAGTATGCTGTCTTATTACCCTAAACAAAATGCAGCATGTCTTTGTTGTCCTGTTCATAGCAGTGTTCCGTATACGGAACAGTGTCATGTTTTTTTAAACATAAGGCGGGTACCTGTTTTGTTCATTTTATGTTCAGGTACCCGTATGTTCGGTCGGGTACCCGGGTACCCGACTCAGCCCTTGTCCAAACATGACTGAAAATGGTAGTATATGATGACAAACAAATTATATGATAGTGCACTTTGTTGCTTAATATAGTCAGAATATTGTCTTTTTTATCTCAAATCTACTTGAACAAAAAGTTGGGTATCTCCTTTCAAAAAGTTAAACATATACATGTCCAAATACTGTTCACTGATATTTTTTCAAATTTTTTAACTGTCCCTCTTCCCCTCTCCTCCCCTTCCCCTCCCTTTCCCCCTCCCACTTTAGGACCTGACTTAAATTTCAGTGACAAGTAATGAAACTGCATCAGACAACACATGTAGATCTGAATAACACCCAGACCAGTCATACCTGTAAAATGATGCAAACATTAAACAATGCATTGCAGAGTGATTGACTCATTCCAAAACTATGACATCATGTCTCAATTAGTAGAAAATGGGTTTTCCCCCAAACCTAAGAGGTACACAACTGTACAATAGCAATGGAGTTTAACAATCTTCTGTGAGTCACATACTGTAACACAGTAGTTAGCTGTGCAAGCATTTAGCATGCTACCAAACTACACAATTTTACTCTGAAACATCACTGTATGTAGTTCCAACAATCTCATTCACATTTTCAATTCCAACACCTTTCTAAAAATTTTATCAATACAAGACTTTCCATTATGACACTGAAGGCCATTTTCACTGGCTTTTACTTAAAGCAATTTTAAGGAAATTAATGGAATGCTTTGATTTTACCTAAATTTTGGGCAATCCTCTCACCTTCTCAGAGCCATTACCAGGCACTTTGCTAGCTGCCACTTAAAGGTCATGTGACATACCACCAAAAAGAGCTGTTTCTCATGTCAGTTAAAGAATTAAGTCCTCCAATGAAAGATCCATCTGAATTATTTCAATATCTTTTACCATTCTCAAAATATATGTCCCCAAAGTTAAATGGTTCTCTGTGCCATTACCAGGCACTTTGCTGGCTGCCACTTAAAGTTCATGTGACATACCACCAAAAAGAGCTGTTTCTCATGTCAGTTAAAAAATTAAGTCCTCCAATGAAAGATCCATCGGAATTATTTCAATATCTTTTACCATTCTCAAAATATACATCCCCAAAGTTAAATGGTTTCTGAAGGAAGTCACTGCCTATGCAAAACTAATAATGTGGAGTGTTGCACAGTGTGAAGATTTCTTTTGTCAACATTATATAAATTATCTCTAAATTACTGATCAGATAGATTACAGTTTGTTGAGTGATATCAATATTTCGGAAGGAAAGAATTTTTACTTTCGTAATAAACCCCTCAGGGGATAACAATACTACCATAGTCCTTGAAATTACGGTTGAAAAAACAAAGGCTAACATGAACCATATATGGTATGTCCATCTTTCGATGTCACATATTTGCATATTTAACTTATGTTTATTCATGATACAAGTGTGAAATAGAAATTACCCTGTAAAATGGTCAATATTTTATGGATTTTAATGGGAATTGCAGCTATTTTCTGCATATTTAATGCTTTATACATCAAAATACCCAACTATGTTATTTTCCTGTCAGACGACCTTTAAGAGCCTTTCCACTGTAGACTATAAATACAAACATATGTATGAAATCTTGTCAGTGAATGTAAGTTTGAGTTAAGAGTATTTAACTTTCATGTCATCACTACAGGATTTAATCTGGAAAAACAGCAATGAAAGGTTTAGATTTTAATATTTTTTATTATTTTCTACAACATATGAAACAAATCCACACCACAAATTCCCCAGCTCTACCTTCAGCAACATATGACATGCTTTGTTAATACAAGTGTTCAGACTTGCCCTACTCTTACCCCAGTCATGCATGGTTGGACACAGAAAGTTTTAAAGATTAGTTGACAATAGTGGTTCTGTGCTTTTAGAAGCATACTCCAAATACTAGAATGAGGGGAAGGGGAAATGTCTTGCCTAAAAAAATCCACAATGCAAAACCAGTGATGGATGTAAGGTGGAGAACCCCCTTGTTTCCTGATTATAAAGACCCCTCTCTACCATTCTGTATGGTTACAGGGTCACCAATTCCAAATCCTCCAAAATGAGAAAATGACCGACTGTCTTCAGCCATGTCAGGTAGTACTGCAAGCTAAAAACCAACACTGTGTACATAGATACTGCGATACATGCCTACCAGCCCCCTCTTTATATGCTTTACCTAATCCACTGACTGCACATGCAGGATTATAATATGGTTTTTTTTTAAAGGGACTGATGATTACTAAGTTCTAATATTTTCAGACATGTCCACAATTTTATTTCCTTTATTTTTAAAGTATCTGTGATAGGAATGAATTTATTCATACTAATCGTTTTTTTTTTTTAAATTTGACAAAATTTGTTATTGTGACCCATGCACGTAGCAAGCAGGTGGACTGGGTGGACAATGTTCAGGGGCCCGATGTTTCAAGGGGCCCCTAACCAAATGGGCAAAGACATTCTCAAAAGTAGTAACTCTGCCTTCTATCTAACTACTCACAGTGAACCCAGATCTGGAGCATGCAAGGCCTCGCTCTTACCCTGTACCTCCCTCTGGAGATTGGAAGGGTCTTAGGAAAATGGGTGTGTGAGACCACTGGTTGGGGGCCCCTTGATGACTCTTGTCCATGGGCCCCCCAGTGTCTTGCTACGCCACTATTGTTACCTCACAGACTTCAAAGAGGAGGACGGATCAATGTCCATCAGCAAGTAATACCAGACAGAGGATAAGCCACCCAAAAGTCATATGATATGGGGAGAACCCAGATATATGGCCGTACACCCTAATTCTGGTGCCCTATCGTAGATGAAAAACTATATATGGTTTTGCATATTAATAAAGACCCTTCCCCCTTCGCTAGATGATACATACATCACTCCCAGAATGATGCTACATGGTCAATCCCTCCACAAAAAGTTTTTAACATGGTGCTCCTGAGCAGGTAGAAGCTGTTGGCTGCACCTAAGTTCCAGCCACTCTTTCACTCTTAGTTGAATCAAGGGCCTTCAGAGTAAACCTGAAAGTGGTACAGCAGAATTTGTGGGACCTGGTAGAGTTAGAGCACCACTGAAAATAAAACTTAATTTACATGGTACAATGATAGCAATATATATGATGTAAAACTCACATTAAAAATTAAACCATATTTTCCTATTTGCCATATCTTTTTTTTTTTTTTTTTAGTTTTTTTTTGGAAAAGGTTACAACCTTTAATTTGTATGGCACGATAATAGCACAATACTATGTACAACATAACTCACATTAAAAATTAATCAATTTTTCCCCTATTATTTAATTTTGATGTGAACAGGGCTTGAAAATAGTCTGGCGCTCTGGCGCAAAAGCACCAGAGACGGCCGCTACTGCTCCAGGAAAACGAAAAAGCAGGTGTTTCTCTGGAGCTAAAAATAGCGCCAGGCGCGTGATGCATTCAATCTAAAAATCACAGAAACAT
>WURT03315986.1:0-24591 GCA_009936505.3 Holothuria glaberrima | reverse complement strand
GTCGAAAAGAGAAGGCGAATCTCGCCGGTGTTCATCCACGCTCATTCTGGTATAGGGTTGTTAATGAGCCAATTGGCCTCCTGACCCTCAAACGTTAAACTTAAAACTTGTGCCCATTGTCGTCAGTCTGTTCAAAGAACATGCCATGATGAACGATTTCATAACACCGATCAACATGAAGGACCGACAGTGGGAAGCATGGTTATGTGAAGAGCTCCCATGTAAGGGTTCAGTAAGGTCTAGGGGCACACTGTAGGGCCACATGTGGGGTCCTAATCAGGGAGCGAAGCCTCGGAGGCTCTTGGGTATTTACAAAATTGTGACCATTCGTATTTTACTGCCATGTAGGCCTATTACACTGAAGGGAATTTGTCCTAGCATAGCATTAATGGTGCATCTTTGTGGAGACGGATTCGGGCCGTGGCGGGGAAAATGTGGGAAAAAAACTTGAAGCCCCGGTCTTTTACATGATTTCTTGAGTTGTGGACAAACTTCCAGTTAGTACGCACTCGTGCTCAGAGTTGTGTACCGCGTTGTTTCTTCTCATGGGCGGCGATCGATTACGGGGGACAGCCTGATCGACATATCCCCCTCAATATTTTTAGTAGGGCATAATATCAAATGTCCTCCCAATATTTACAGGTAGGGAAATAAATGTTGTACACACATTTTCGATATAAATAATTGTGATATAAACCTATAATCGCCTGGCCTCCAGGGGCGAAGTCCCTAGACCCCAACAGGGGACATATGGTGGCCTGCACCCCTGGCCGGAGGCTCAAAGTGTTCACTCAAGCAGGTGTCCTCCAATAATTTTAACAGATCGCCACCGTGTCTCTACTCGTATCCGTCAAGGTGAGAATAGATTCAAGGTATACATGCACCCACGTACCCATATATTTTGGGAGTAACGCAAAATCATTTTTCTCGTACTCATGAAAAGACATGTACTTATTCACAACCAGAGACACTCCACTTGTACCCGTACTTCTTCAAGTGTGATTGTGGGTTCCTTAAAATTTTATCCGTAACCTGCGATGATTCAGGGGAGTAAAGTTCCTTTTGCAAATTTTTAGGCACCGGTAGGTAAACGAACTAGAAACTAGACATATTTTATGAAAACTGAAAGCTTTTGCACATTACTAGGCAGAAGACTCGCCTTCTGATAAGGAGATAAATTTGTTAGGAAATCAAAACTGCCTCGGTGTAGGCTACAGTTTGCATGCAACTTTTTAATGGATATGATTTTAAATGCAAAATTTCGGCCCTCGTTGAGCGCATTCGTTACGATTCTAACTCAATTTTTCTTATCCATATTAGATCAATAATGCACGGCATTATTCTTAAACACTTTTCCGTAAAATACATCCCCATCCTCTTTATGGACCGAACATGACAAAGGGGATCTTAGACTTAGAACAATCCAGTATCACATGATGAGTAGCCAATACGGTATCATTTGTAGAATGATGTGGAAGATTGGAAGTACGTTTTCGTCTTTTTACAATTTTGTATTTTAGGTTCACTTTGCGTACCCATTATCGTAAGATGGTGAATGTTGATGAAAGAAGCTTATTAACATTTCAGATTTACACGTTGGGCAAGCTTTCCACTATGGACCATTTTTCAAATAGCAATTATTTACTGTCGCGAAAAACGGCGCACACCGAAACTCTATCCCGCAATGCAGTGGCGGCGGAACCGGGGGGAGGGGCTTGGAGGTGCTCAGCCCCCATGAAAAAAGTGGGGGCTGACGGTATGTTCAGCCCCCCAATATGATTGGCCAATGCTCTAAGATGTGGGGACCGCGGGGAGAATTACATGCAGCTAATTAGAACACTTAGAACACGTTTCCGGCCATCTGGAGGGTTTGTAAAGACAAGAATTTTCTTGGCCGTTCCGCTCCAACAGATGGTGGCGCTCCGCTTAGATAGTCTTGCTGGCACTCAGCCCCCGCCCCCAATGTTTTTTTCCGTTCCGCTTTGCCTGCCTCAGTGCTTTGTAATTGCTATTTAGAAAAGGGTCTATAAAGTGTTTCAGAATGACCCCAAATTTCCGCAAACTTAAGAAATATACTCAAGAAAGATCCTCAGATTATCGTCTCTGACTCCGTGCTTTCGCCGACGCTCGCGGTGAAAGGCTTCGCCGGCCACAACTCACGAGGATACAGTCTCTCTTGAGTATTGGTTTTAGCAATTTTCTGTGAATATCCCTGGTCATATTTATGTATAAATTACCTGTTATGGTGTGTCACTTGACTCACTTTAAAGTTACTAAGCTTATCTTATATGTGCATGTTATGCTCCCCATTTGTATAATAAGTAACATCGATGTCCTGAGAGGCTGGAATTAGGGTCGTCAGGTCGTCGAGTGGTCTATTCCAGCTGCTGTGCACCAATGTGTTCCACGAACGCCGGACTGAAGCGCTCTCGGAAGGACCAGTTAACTAGTCGACTTTGCTTTCCTGGAATTCGATTCTCTTTGCTAACCGATGTCATGGACAATTTGTTCGGAACAATCTCGATATTGCTTGTGCTGGCCGGACGCCACTTGCAACCAAGATTGCCGTGCCGGTTGGTTCCGACACAGTCGGTGAGTTATAATTTTAAGAAAATAAATTGATTTTGCTGGTCTCTTGGTATGTGAATATCGTTTTAAGTCGAATATGCAAATGCTGTACTAAATGCTTTCTTTGTTTTGATTTTAGTAAATCTTCGGCCGGAATAAACTTTCGGCACCACGTCTTGGTCTTGTTTGTATAAAGAAAAACGTGTCCTACGCTAACTTGCCCCACCCCCTCTCTTTTTGAGGGCCTGCTCAGAGTTTTTGTTTTGAACTCTGGTACTCCTACATCATACCCATCGCTTTTCATTGAATTTCAGAAATATACTTAACCCTCATACCTTGATCGTGCTCAGAATATTTAACTGTAGGCAATATTTTTGAAACTAAGTTATTGTTTCTTTTTTTAAAAAAGTGTCTGGCACTTTTCACCACATTTTCAAAATAATACTGAAAAAGAAATAGACTAGTGGAGAAGTCTGAAAATTTTCGCCCCCCGGACAACTTTATTTAGTTGACACCTACCCTTAAAATGTTCCTTAGGATATCAACTTTCATTTTCTGTTGGTTGTCACCTTTTAAATTTATCCAAACATGGTAATTAGGAGGGTCAAAGGCTATACGTCCATTTCACTCAAACTTCAACAATTTTGGTGCTATACATGAGTGCTTCATATTCGTCTTTTTCATCGGGAGGCTTTTCCTTAAAGGACAAATCTCGTCATTCCAGACAATTCCAATTCTTCCAACTATGGCAACTTGTAGCTCCTCCCATAACTATAAAAAAAATCCTCCTTGTGCAGGCGCAAACCTATTTTATTACTTCAAGGCCATGTCTTGATAGGCTATAATGTGTAATCCAAACACTCTCTGCATTGTGTGGAATGTGGGCTACTCTACATCTTTTAAATTTTCAGACTTTGCTGTCAAAGAGCAGTCACCAACTGAGAATTTTGATACCCCTACACTAAAAATATACTTTGGGGTGACGAGTGTATGGCTTTAAGTCTAGTGTGGTACTTATTTTGAACAAATTTACAATAAACATCCCTGAACTGCAATCAATCTATCAAATCATTAATTATCAATATTTACTATGGTTACATTGAATATTTTCATTAATTTTTCCTATTTTGCCCCCATCGCAAATTTTCACGTCATGATATTGTAATGCATCTTATTCATTTTTTGCCACGTGGAGATAAAGCGTTTCTCAGTAAAGATCGTCATACGTTCTACATTGTAGTAAAATGCTCTTCTTGCATAAAAATTGACCTGTTGCATTTTTGACTGCTAGTGGCTCTCTTTAATTTCTGCCACACATGTTAATGTTCGGGAAGTGTTAAACAAAAACCTCACCAGCTATACGCACACTGGTCAAATTTAGAAACCATTTCTGGTAAGGTTAACGAAACAATGTGGCTATGGTGTTTCTCCTCAGTGTTTTCAAGTTATTATTTGTTGTAAACAAATGAACATTTTTTTCACAGTAGTTTAGGCTTCTGTCCATACTTTTATAAATTCTTAAGCTATATATTTATTCGTTTACTTTTGAATATCGACAAGATATACGACGAAATATTATATCAAGACCATAGTCAGATAGTCAAGGGGCGGGGCGAATCCCCCCTAGAAAAAAATTGGACCCTAGAAAAGTAAAAATTACCATTGCCTCAATACATTTTAGTATATCTCGTTCCCCTTTAGTACTTTTTTAGCTTTTGACCTACATACAATAATCAGTACCTTTGTACTTAACAAATATTATGAATAAAAACTTTGGCAATTTGACTTATATGAGGGACTTGAAAAATGGGAAAACGACCGACTTTTTTTATTACAGTTGGGTTATTTATCATGATGTTCTCTGTGTATTGTGTAAAAGAAACATCCCGTCTCGTTGATTAGCAGTATTTCTGCGATGAGAACATATTTTAATACGTGGAAAGTCTGGTATTCCTCTCACTGCAAGTCTTTTCTCTGTATTACAGTATTATACATTAAAAGCAGCACCATGTAATTAAAGATATTTGGTCTTCACTTCTTCGTGTAAAAACTGAAGTTCAGATGTTGAGGTCATATATACGGCACTTCTAAGGTGTCACGCCAATAATGTATTGAGCAATTATGCGACAGTCTGAATGTTTTCCAATTAGTTATGGAGATACTAACATCCGTCATCTTAGTACGTCAATAGTTTAAGGTAAAATATGTATAGGCTTTATTAAATTACGGGATTACACTGTTGTGACAGGATGATGTTGATGCATTGACATCCTAGATTTTGTAATCTCAATATTTAAACGTTAAACATTTAAGTACATTACATCTAAACTTCTGCATGACACCTTAAAAGTACCATACATATAACATCGTTATGGTTAATTGTTTAAAGCAGAAGCGTCGGAACCGCTACGGCAGGTACCGCATCTGTCGTACCATCAGCGAATATTAAAAAAGTAATAAAAATAAAAATGGAAAAGTGAAGATTAAAAAAAAAAGTATTTATCTATCATTCTCCGATACTAGCCTATAGTGTTACTGTGAGGGCGCCATGTAGTGAGTTACTTCAAAAGTTGACAAATATAGCATCTGAAATGCATCTAAGGACACGTAATAATTCGAAAATTTCTCAAAGGGCAGGGAACACCCCTCCCCTTAGACCCCTCCCCAATATTGGTCACCCCAGACCCCATTTTCGGCCGTACCACTTTAGAAATCGTTCCAAAGCCTCTGGTCTAAAACTTTTTCTCCTATAAACACAGGTTGTTCAGGAATATGAACATGCGGTCATCTTCCGGATGGGTCGTCGACTTCCTGGAGGGGCCAAGGGACCCGGGGTCTTCTTCATTATACCATGCACTGCCTCCTTTATTACGGTGGACTTTCGAACTGTTTCGTTGGATGTGCGACCGCATAAGGTGAAGTGTTTTATCGATAACATCAATAACTGCAATTCACCAAAATTGCCAATGTCACTGATGCAATTTCTACGATTATATCTTTAAGACGATATCATAGGAAACTAGGTCTTTTTTGACTCAGAAAGCTGGGTAGAATGTGTTAAAGAGAGCTTTCTCGCAGAGCATGGGCGTATGGCAAGCCGTTTTAACATTTACCTCGCAATGAAATTTAGGTGAAATACTTTTCAGTTTCACTATACGTACGATAAAGACAGAGAAATGAATAAAGACAAGTAAATAGCTGAAGGCTATTTTGCTTACCACATGATACTGGCCTGTTAATTTTGTTCTATAACTAGGAAAAACTTACTCCTTAGTGCAGAGTACAATATTGTGGTGAACACTCTGATAATATAACCATAATGCCTCATACTGAATAACTGTGATTGCGAATTTTTAAATGAAATCCTTCAGTACATTTTTGATTCCTTGCCGAAGGCAGGCAAGGAATCTATGCGATGGTGATGTCGTGTGTGTATGTGTGTGTGGCACTTAGCATGTAAACAGGATATCTCAAGATAGCAATGACCGACACTTTTTCATATTTAGTATATAAATTTGTCATTTTGAGAGAAAGAACCCTATTATTTTTGGTTCAGGTCAAAGGTCTTTTGAGGTCATCAAAGGTCAATAACCGAAAACCTTGTAAACACGATATCTCACGAAAGCAATGACAGACAGTTTTCATATTTAGTATATGGATTTTTCGTGTTGGAAGGAAGGACTCTATTATTTTTGATGGAGGTGAAAGGTCATCTGAGGTCCTCGGAGGTTAAACTGAGAAAACATTGTAAATGGTTTGTAAACACGATATCTCAAGATAGCAATGACGTACACTTTTCATATTTGCTATATAGATTTTTCATGTTGAAAGGAAGAACACTATTGTTTTGGTGGGGGTCATAGGTCATCTGAGGTCACCAGGGGGTTAAACTGCGAAAACCTTGTTAAAACGGTTTCTCAATGTAGGAAGCTTGGATAGGTTTCATACTTGGTACATGGATGCTTTATGGTTCAAGGAAGAACCTTTTGTTTTTCGGAAAGTCAAAGGTAATCTGGGGTCACCAGAGGTCGAAAAGCAAAATTTTACAAGAATTTCCAAGGAAATCCCAACATTTTCTACAGCAAGGAATCACAAAGCCTTTTGGCTTTCTGATTTAAAAGACCCAGCAATGATCGTTTTGTTGTCTCCATGCATGTCGTTGTTCGATGGTGGTAGCATATATCTTAGAATATGCTCCTCTTTAACATATCCAACGTAAATTTGGGTCTGGACTATTCTTTTAAGTCTTAGGTTGGGGCCGAAATTAATTTGCATTTTTTCTTTTTTTTTTATCTAATTTCTATTTATGTTTTCCGTATTTCACTCTTTTTGAAGTTCTTTGTAAACTGAAAATAACTTTGCAAATGCCGTTTTTTATTAGCTTTAATACCTCTTCGGAGGATGAAAAGAGAAATAAACTGAAACTGAAAACTGAAACTTAATCAACAGGAAAGATTTCAAACTGCCACAGCAGCTCCAGAGGGCTATGGCTGCAGAAGCAGAAGCAAGCCGGGAGGCTCGAGCAAAGGTGAGATTTACGAGTGATAAGTTGAGAATGTAGTATTAAACAATTAACTAGTTTTGTGTCTACACAGTGGTCTTTTATCAGTGGAGGATCCAGGGCTTATCATTCCAGGCTAAGGGGCGAAGTATGGAAGTGAAGTTGCCATATTGAAGGTGCGTACTTCTTATAGCACATGAGAGGCGGTGGGAGTGGGAGAACGGTCTACACAGTACCGGTCTTGGGTTTTTGTAGAAATTCGGGCAAAATTTGTAGAAATTCGGGCAGAATTTGTAGAAATTTGAGCTAAATTTGGGTAAAAGGGGCACAGATTCGGGCAAAAAAACTTGTACCCCCAAATCCAAATGGTTCCATACGCTAATGAGTGAAATGCAGCACTATTTGTACACGTCCTGAAAATGTTAGAAAGGAAACGCCCCAGCGTCCCTTTTCCTTGGATCAGTCACTGCAAACTAAGCAGTCTTGGAAAAATGAGGACGTAATATTACTCTGGAGACATTTGATCTTAAAAGTAAACGTTTTCAACTTACCTCGAAATTCTAGGGGGAAGCCCCTTTGCTATCGTCTGGATTCATCTCTTTTTGTAGATTTCCCTTCCTCGTCAAGGTGTAGTTCGTAAAATTAAAAATTGTGTATGCAGTAAAATTGATTTGCAACATAACGGAAATCTATTGCAGTTAGTATTGCAAGGGGTATCCTTACATTAAGATGATCATATACCCCGATAAAAGTAAATCTCGAATAATTTAGTCTTGGTTTTCATTTCATTTCACTTCGATGTTTCTCTTCTTCAAGTAAACTGATTGGGCTGCTGTTTAATTCATTGTGATACAAATGCACACATCGCACCGTACCCGCTGTCTTGATTTGAAACGTAACCCATCTTATGCGTTCTCGGTCTTTGCGGCTGAAGGTGAACAGAATACTTCACGTGCTCTGAAGGAAGCCGCTGACGTCATAGCTGAGTCACCCTCAATCTTGCAGCTCCGATACCTACAGACCCTGGGCCCCATTTCCGCAGTGAAAAACTCCACCATAATTTTTCCTCTGCCAATTGAATTACTCAACAGATGGGTTAAGAAGTAGCTTCAGTATGGAATACTCGGAGGCTAACTGCTTTTTCTGTAGCCCCGTCTAAAGTAGCCTTATTGACATTAGTGCAGTAAAAATGGTCCTAGCTACGATATAAAACGCAGCTCAGTTACAAAATATTTTCAAAATGTAAATGGTAAAATAAACACGGAGCTGTCTCCCGACTCCCTAGAGTTAGGAGTGCCAAAGACATTTCTTCTCCCTAACAGCAGCAATTAAGTCGTGGGCTTTAAGGGCGTCTCTCTCCCGAACCACCACACTTCTCGGCTAATTCCTTATCAACTGCATCTCTTTTGAAAGTGATATGTACCGATTGTATAACGATTCACAGAGCTTTCTGAAATGGTACACCAAAAGCAAAATCACAAAGAATGGAGCTAATGCAAAGTGATAAATGACCTATAGTATGCAGAGCAAGCAAATGTTTTTGTTCAGCCCGTCGCTATGAAACAACTTCCAGGCGCAGACCTGTATAAGAGCCTCGGAAGCCACCTAGAGCCGCTATGCAGGCTAGAGGAGGAAAGTGCCGAAAAGTGTCATCGGCTTCACAAGTATTTTACAGCGTAAGGGAAGTACTGATTCAGAATGATTGTCGACATTGCAAACCTACAGTTGTTTTGACAGCCGTCACGTCAGGTCATCATCGGGCGACTACATAGGTATATTCCCTTCGGAAAACCAAGAAAGCTGAGTGGAGACGTTTTCACGTGCTACATTTTCTTCGGAAATTTGCTTTCGCCTTCGGCTTTGGAGGTTTGGCTGTTTTTTTGTATTGTGATGGAAAACTTTGACGGACGAGGTGTGTTAATGACGAGATGTGCTCATGGCCGTCATACTCAGGTTGTTTCGGCCGGAGGCGGCAACAGACAAATAGAGCAAGTGAACGAAGAAAATGGCCAAACATGCTTTACCATATTGTCAGAAATTGCACTTTCCATGACTTACAGGTTCCATCTAAACAATTTTGATTTTTCAGTCTTCGAAAATTATGGATCGATGTGATTGATTCACCCGCTTTCCCCGCTCTGTAGACGGTTTTGACGAGATGAAATCTCCTTAGATAGTTCGTGATCTTATTTCCACCTTCTGACTCAGCAATTGTATTTTCCAAGAAAGGTATTAAAATTTTGCAAATAAGTTTCATTTTATACGTGTAAGAATGCATTAAATTTGTAATGTATCGCCAACCAAATGTTTGCTATCATATAAAAGCAGTCAATATTGTGAGATGCTTCCGAGGGTCGTCAGAGATGAGGATACTATGCCGAATAAAATTCATATAATTTGTTTTTTATGAGAAGCAGTGTGTGTATTTCTATATAACGTGAGATTTCAAAATGCAAGGTACAAGTCCTGACCTGTAGCTAGCTGCAAGGTATTTTTGGCAACCTTTTTTTTTCAATGTGCTACACAAAAACCGATGTGTCACTCCCACACACACACACGTATCATAAAAAAACTCGGTCTGCATCTGTGAAAGTCTATGGGGAATAAAACATCAATTGCAAATCTAGAATAATATATCATCGTATCAACTGATCAACTACGCCTTCCTTCAATGGGCTGCATCCGCCATCTCCTCCCTGATATTCTACCAAAGAATGCGCTATGAACGTTCTGCTTATTGAACATATTGTACGGTATTTTGAAAATGCAATGTTTGTGAATAGTCCTACCATCGAGTCCAAATAACAGCTCCCTAGTCCTACTACCTTTACAGTGTGCCTAGTATGCATCTTCTTGCTTATGGTTGTGTTAAAACACCTGCATTAACATTAGGAGACAGAATTTCAACACATTGTTAAAAACCAGACTATAACCGTCAAATTCCATAAGGCTAGGATGGGGCTGCCTGCCCCCGTCTTGCGTGTTTTAAATTCGAACAACTTAAAAATGCTCAGCTGAAACCTCCATTAAAAGAAGTCCCTTGCGTCTGATGTCCACAGGCATTGTGACATGATCATAGACTTTGATAGTGTTCAAACCTTCACAATTATTTTTTTCTTGTGTTTATTGTTGTTTTATGTTCAGTGTATGTGGTATAAAACGTACTAATACGAGAATCAATCCAAAGTCTTATTTTTCAAATTTTCATGTTAGGCCCAATAACTTGAAGGATACTTGGCTTGGTCTTTGGTTTATTGCATACGCGTAAGTCACGTGATCTTGAAAGGCTTTCTACAGACCTGAGCGACGGGACTGTTAATACTAATAATTCGTTTGCAGTAGCCGGGATTAAGTGAAAAAAGGGGGGAGGTTGGACTGGGGTTAAAAGGCACTCGAAGAAACAGATATCAATGTGTAAAAATGTGAAAGTCAATGAGAGCATCCTCAAAGAAGTGGGGTTTAATTCTTTTCCATCTCCTGGAATTTCCGCATATGCTCATTTGTACTACTTCCCCTTTGTTAAGTTGGTGAGGGAATGCCACTTTTCATACTAGCTATCTTTCCATAAAACTTAAAATAAATATTTTGATGTAGTGCTGATCACTTTTACCGTGCGAAAAATACTTGCACAAGTGTGCCTTTCAATAACTGTCATTTATGTAATGAACAAAGCGAATGCATAGAACTACATGAAAAGACCTTCATTTTGGGGTTTTTTGGTTTGATCTTGCACCTTTAATACTACCATTCCCCCGTACCCCCTCCGTAACCACGAATTGTCAACCCCGATCCCATTGCAAAAAATACATACTCCTTGCGTAATATACCAAGCTTACATTTTAATATGAGAAAATGTACAAGGCATCAGTCACTGCAAGGCATGAGAAGTGTCATTTCCAGTAGGCGGCTTTTTGGCAGCGGTGTAGTAAGCGAGCTCGAGCTCGATAATTGTGGATGTCAGGGGGATACACAAACTCCAAGCTCAGCACATATGACTGGAAATACACTTAAATTGTAGCAGATTACAATGCAAATTTTCCTAATTAAAGGGCAGCTTATATGCAGCCCAGAGCAAAAAAAAAAAAAAAAACCTCTAAGAAGCCTCCTTATCTTTGCTATGGATCTAAAACAAGATGATTTGATAATTTTCTGAGAAATAAAGTCAAATTTGGGAACACGTGTTGTATAAAGGTACATACTGACCGTACAGCTGTGCAATGCTCTCAAGATGCGCCCATGTGCAGTCGAATTAGCGACTTATTTGATTGGAAGGGTGAGCCAGGTCCAGGTGCGAAAAACAAAAAGGCTTCCAGCGAGAAGTCCACATTTATTGAACCCCTTCACTTGCACTCTTCAGAGAAGATATGCTCATGGGTCGGTAGTTTTTCATATTTGACATTTTCCACCAAGTGTGATGGAACACAAGCGCAAGCTTTCATGTTTAGGATTATGTAAGGTGAAAGTCTATAGTGTTGATGGTAATCATTGCAAAAGAGGCATTTCTCCATCCTCGTGGCGTCCAGGAACCCGTCCTAAAATCATTATTGTGGGAATAGGAATGAAGCCCGGGGAAGCTTTGAGGTAAAGTTACAAAATTTTGAGCAAAAGAATGAAACATTTAACTACTTGCAAATGGAATGAGATGTCCATACTAAGGCAAAATAGATATTAATTCGTAAGGTTATTTTAGTTGTAACTCTTAGTCCGTTAACTGATTTCTGCAAGAAAATTCCTTTCTCTACTTCCAGAGGTGAGGTTTTCAGTCTGTCTTGTTTCTTAGTTGTTGCGTTAGAACTTTCAATGTTTGAAATACTCTACTTGCTTTGATAAAATAGACGCTCAACTGTTCAGTTAGCGACCATTATTAAAAACGTAATGGAAATGCGTTAACTTTTGTACCAGGTGTCGAATATGTATGCCTCTTCTTCGGGTAGATATGTTGGTATTACGAGTGCACCCAATATAGGTGTATAGGAAATATTTCCGTCGGCCGAACAGGCCAGAAATGCATATACTCAACTATATTTGCTGGGGAGTTCATTGTACTTTTTAGCAATCACAAATCCACGTTGTTGTTTGAATCTTATAATCTTACATCCACAACCAATTCGTTGTACCAAATTATAGCTTTTTTCTACTACCAGCTGTAGCAGGGATGGATCCAAGGGTGTGGAAAAAAATCAGTATGCATGGCTTTTGTGACCTTTTGCAGTATGCAGTATATTTATTGGAAAGTTTGCTAAGTTTATTGAAAAATTTTTAAGAATTTTAAAGAGTGGAAAAATCGGGGGTTTTCGTCGTTGAAAAGTTAGGGAAGAGGAGGAACCATACTTTAGCCCCTCATTTTTGAAAAGATGGGCTCTTCAGGCGCGGATCCAGGATTCTGAGAAAGGGGGCGCACACACAGGGGTGGCGGCAGGGGGGCTAGGCCGGCTGACCCAGGATTTTCGAGGACCTTTTTTTTTTTTTGCTTTTTGCACTTCAGTTCTTGCATACTTGCACTAACCGAATTTTTCGAGGCCCTTTTTTTGCTTTTTTGCAAAATCGTTGATAAAAAATCGTTGGAGGTCGAAAAAAGGGGGCGTGCGCCAAGTGCGCCCCCTGTTTCCGCGGCTGCTGTTACCCCCATCCCCATACGCATCTCCAACATAAGCGAAGCTGAAGATGGAGACAATGTCAAAGGTAGCTTATTCATACTTTTCTCAATTAAGGAATTATAATGTTTTACTAATATAGTGCATCTTCCGGGCAGTCCTTGGACAATTTAAATACATATTCGTGTTAATGGAACAACAATTCAGAGTCTGTTTCGATTAACGTAAAGTTTTCCTTCTTTCAATGAAAAGTATGTTTCTTGTTCGCAAGCCTCAAAATGTTATTTTGAGTGATTTCAATCTTTAAGTGTCCTGCACCCTTCGAGACTCCACAATTTAAATTGCACCAGCCCACTGACGTACTGTAATCTAGTAGCAGCCCCCTGCCAGGCGCGGTTCTAGGGATATACTTTTGTGGGGCTATGTTGTCATTGACCCTGGTGAAACCAGATAAAGAGAGCCCCTAGACATAAAACTGACATAGGGGCACCGGTACCGCAAAGGTGGGCACCAAAGAAGACTTTTTGTAGCTAGTGATGCCACCAGATGATGGCAGTTTACGGGAACCACAGGAGATGGCATCTCACCCTCTACACGGATAGGTAGACCTACGTGTGGTAGCAATTTTCCCTTTTCTTGCGATACAGAGGCGTGGAATTTGTGGAAGGCCTCACAAGTGAACAGAACAAGGCTACTTCATGATGGTGCTTCTTCAGCTCCTCGTAGATGAAGTTGAGTGTTTTTCGGATGGCGAGGGGATCATGCTGTCATGAGCCACCATAATTAGGCCCTAGTGTGATTCAGCATAATTTTGGTGGTATCCAGTCTGAAGGAAAATCCCCGAAATGTCTAAAACATTAATACGATGGGAACGCTAGCATGGAGCTAGCATGGAGCTTTGAGCTATCCTTCCGATGACACTGAGAATACACAAATCTCTTCACAGTTCACAATTCAGTTCGCAGTTATTCGACCTTTACTTTGAACAAAATTTTGTATCAACAACTTGCAACAGGGTGAAATGTACAATCGTCAGTAATTTGTCATCATATCATGAAGTCATCACTGGCATATTGCGCGAATGTTGCCATTATATTGCTACTTGAAAACCCATTGATGCCCACTTCTAACTTTGGGAGTAATCAGTGGCGTAGCGAAGGTGTAATATTTGGGGGTGTAGAGATCATGTTTTGCCGTCAGATCTGGCGATGCGTAAAACGAGCGCGAAGCACGAGCTTTAGCGGGTGGGGTCCAGGGGTCCGCCTTAGGGCCCTGGTGGGCTCAGGGGCAAAGCCCAGCCCCTAGCTGCAAGCTCTGAGGTTTTAGCATATTTCTAGGTAAACATTTAAGTCACAGGATAGGTATATTTTGGTTCATAATACATTACCCAAAGATTCCTAATAATTTCAATGTGTTAGGCGTCATGCCACTGTACCTCAGGAGCTGAACCAGACGTTCAGCATTTGGACACTAGACTTGTCAGGCGTTCAAATACGGTAAGTGTTCAAACAGGCGTCCGACATTCAAAAATGAAGAAAAGGTGTTCAGAATCTTAACACCAGGGTTCGAAGTATGCTTTCGAACGCTAGGATGCATTCCTGCGGTCCTTACATGCAATCTGGTGCCACAAATACTAAATTTTGAAGTATAATTTGTGTTAAAAAAATTACGTATTTTTGGGAACTAAATAAAACAAGTGGCATCAGTGATGGGGTGTATGGCTCAGTGCCCCTCTGCGTACGCTACTGATGCATTCTATATCTGTTAAATTTTGGTTTTCAAATGTTTAACGCCTGAGTTTGCAGTGAAGGGAAGACACGCGAGGCTCGCATTATTTTTTCCCAGGATGTTTGTGGGTAAACCGGATCCTCAGGAATTTGCAAAATGTGTTTGAAGTCTAGGTTAGGGTCATGGGCGTAGTAGCCCAATTTGATTGGGGGAGGGGCGAAACGACTTGCCCCAAAAATGTGACCAAAAATTTTATCGCGCCTCACGCGCTCGTTTAACATTTTAATGTACTTATTATATAGATATGCATCGGTATTAAGGCCTATATACACGAGCAACATTTGTAAAACATTCTCGAAACTTTTCACTTGCAACAAACCCAAAATACGCTTGTTTTCGGTTTGTTGCACAGTGTAGACAGGGTAACAACAATTTGATAACATTTTGAAAAATGTTTTGAAAAGAATTGACAGGACATTTCTTCTGCAACATTTTCAAAACATGCTGTATACCCTGTCTACACTGTGCAACAAACCGAAAACAAGCATGTTTTGGGTTTGTTGCCAGTGGATGTTTTGGAAATTTTTTGGGAATGTTTTGTAAATGTTGTTCGTGTATACAGGCCTTTACATCTCAATGATTGCAAGCCAATTACATTCAATCACTTTGTCGTGTTATGACCCTCCCATTTTGGTTATAAATTTTTGTGCAGTCTTCCATAATAATGATAACAATCAGTGGAGCAGCCAGAATTTTATCTTTTTATGTGGGGGATGCAGTTTGTTGTGCAACTGCTGGCCTGGGAGAGGGGTTTAAGAGGAGGGGGAACCCCTCCCCTTTGAAATTTTTTGAAAAATTAGGTGTCCGTAGATACAATCTGTTGCCACATATGCTACCTTTGAAGTAAAATTTGTGTTAAAAAATTAACGTATTTTAGGTACTAAAAAATAGGCATCAGAGAGGGGAGGTGGGCCATGGGGTCATGGCCTAATGGTCATGTCCTAAAATACGCCACTGTTAATAATAATATAAGGTGAATCATTGAAAAACACTTGTCAATTACCAAATATCACCAAATCCTCACACTTTGTTTTGTAATGTATATCACATTCTGGTCTCGAGACATACATATCATGTATGATATCATGTCACAAGGTTAGTGTTAAGGAGAAGACATGAGATAAGTTTAGAGAATGTCTCGAGACTTGAAATTTTGCATGATAGATATCATGTGAGGATTGGGTGCTTACTATATACGTGCTAGTGCATATTCAAATCAGAACTTGAGTTAATTACCAAGGAAGATTTTTTAAACTATTGATTTCCTATAGCTACATCAATTTGCAATTTATTTTTCTTTCATTAAGTGCCCAAAAAATTCTCAGCATATTGCCCTAATTTTCAGAAAAAAATTTTGGTTGGGGGGGGGGCTGCAGCCCCCGCCTCCTACGCCTATGGTTAGGGTTTAGAAAACGGGCTAAGGATACACACGCTACGGGTAATCGGGTGCTGCTGATCCCATGATGATGATAAAAGTGAGGAATAATGTCCAGAAAGTGGTTTTTCAAGACTGTCATATGACCCGAAATAGCGCGCCTATACGGAAGCCTTTAATTCCCTTTCTTTCCCAGGGTTGCCGACGGACTCGTTCACGCGTCCAATAATACCGACGACCGTTGATACGGCCGTCACATGCATGATCAATGTGCCGACGGGCCTTCAACTTGAATGGGCCAATCAGATGAAGGGCCGAAAATCGAAATAGCCGATAACCGACTGGCCGTGCGCTCCCGTTCTCTCTTTTTCTTTTTTCTTCTTTTTATTCTCCGTCTTCCCTTTCACTCCGTTCCTTCCCCTTTCCTTTCCCTTCTTCCGTCTTCTTTTCCTCCTCTCCTCAGTTTCCTCGTCTTTTCCTTCCCCTCTCCCCTTTTTGCCGACAGACCGAAAATTTGCCGAAGACGACCAAATATTGGGGGGGGGGTGACACCCCTACACGCCCGCTCGCTACGGCCCTGGGAGTAATCCTAGTTTATGCTAGAAAATTTCACGAATACTTTGTGCTAATAATCTTCATGCGTGACACAGTTTGAACTGTGAGGATTGCGCGAGAAGCGCGAAGAAATTTGGGGTATATTTCATTGCCCAAAGGAAAACTGTATGCAGGCTCAGCCAAGAGAGGTGATTTGATTTGCCGACATGAGGGCCAAGCGCCCTTACTGGGCCAGGACCACCTACTCTCAGTCCCTACAGATCCAATGGGTTGCCGAAAGGATGCAAAGCTCGAAATATAAGACGCGCGAAGAGCGCCAAAAAATTGGGGATTTATTGAAAAAACATTTCATAGTTTTGTTTTCACTAAGAAAAGTTGGCCTGGATTTTTTTTAAGAATCTGCCCTACTTAAAAGAAAATCAAGAAATTTGATGGGGCGACTGAACGGTCGTCGTCGTGGATTACATTTTTTATCTCACCCATTAAGGCTCTCCGACGAAACTGAAAGACTTTTTTTCTAAAATGTGCCACGATGGTGAGACTGAAGAAAGAATCCTCTAAAAGATAGGAAAAGAGGATAGAATTTAGCAACTATGCACTTTCGTGTTTCTCTAGAATCGATAACACGCAAGAAAAATTTTTGTGGAACATTTAACGTTGGATAAATCCAATATTTTTGAAATGGCAAGCGTTACCGCAGAACTGAGGATGGAAAAGCGCGTAGCGCGCGAAATTTCTTCAAGTTATAGAAAAGATTGTTACAGAACTTACTGCCTACTTGCCTGATAAAGAGCCATGTGGAATACTTTCTGAGCATATGTATGTCTTCACCACTTCTATATAAAATTTTGCGATTTTGGGGGGAGGGGGATAGGATTTTTTTAGGGGTGGGGCTAACGCCCCTAGCCCCCGAAGAACCGCCCTGCTCCCTGTTGTAATAACATCACGAAGTGAACAACCGGTTCTCTGCCCAAGCCACGATTATTAATGTTTCTCTTTAAATTACAAGAAAATAAAATCCGGTCAGGAAATTTAAACTTGGCCACTCTTCAGATGGAGCACAAGTTTTGAACATACCCACGCGAAAAGTTTACGGCAACGTCACATGGGGAACGTGCCATCATAATTGCGCGCGTTTTCTCCACTGAGGGGTGGCCCCAATATTTGCCCGGCGTGGGGGTGTTGGGAAGCTCCCAGAGAGTGCCGGTCAGTGACCCGAAGCCCAGACAAAGCTGACGAGTTGTCGTGAGGTGGCGAACGGGAAATTTGGGGCTTTTGTGGAAGAACATTTGAAAGTGCTGAGGTTTTATTGAAATAAGCTCCCTTGAAAACAAAAAAAAGTAAATCGTGGGAGCGACTGATCGCCATCGGGGATTTCATGCTACCGTTAAGGTTCCCCGACGAAAATGAAGATTGAAGTTTTCCCCAAGGAGGGAGGAAGCTGGGGGCTGAATTCCCTGACTTGGGGAATAGCCCCTTTTCCCACCTGGCGCCACCCCTTCTTTACCCGGAGGTGCTGTTGTAGCCTATATACCCAGCCCAAAATTCTTTTAGCTTTTCACTAGCTGGTCTCTCAACTTGGTTCACATAAATAGGAGATAAATAAAGTCAACAAGTCGAGTAGGTCTAATATCGTCTCCCCAGATTATCGAAATATCATCTACCGGTGTAAGTTAATTTCAATTTTCCCTAGCGACCAGGACCCTCATAAATCCCACAATAACAGTTAGAGCCGTGACCGAAGGTGCCATGGCTAAATTTGTCCCCTACTATAGCCTCGAGTGTAGTTTTTCCACGCAGTTCATAAACAAAACAAACTGACAGAAGTGACAATAAAAGTAACTGTGACATAATAGATTACTTTTGAAATGTACTTTGAAATAGTAACATGGGCGGATCCAGTAGCGTAACGTAACGTAAGGGGGCAGGGGGCGGTCACCCCCACTTGTCGTCTTGGGATGGTTTGACGGTACATTTGCTGATCTTGTCGGGACATCCGCCGACTGTGGAACTTAATAAACATATCGTATAATTAATATGCTCAGAAAGTGTTCCACATGGCTCTTTATCAGGTCCGTAGGCAGTAAGATCTGTAACAATTCTTTCTATAACTTCAAAAAATTTTCGCGCGCTACGCGCGCTTTCATCTTCAGTTCTATCTTACTGTAACGCCCGCCATTTCCAACATAGTGGATTTATTCAACGTTAAAGGTTCCACAAATATTGTAGTCGTGATTCAATAGAAACACGAAAATGAAACGTTGCAAAATTCTAACCTCTTTTCCCTATCTTTTGGGAGATTCTTCAACTTGACCATCGTGGCAAATATATGTTGTAAGGAAAAAGTTTTTTCAGTTTCGTCTGGGAGCCTAAATGGGTAAGATGAAAAATGTACTCCCTGAAGAAGACCATGCAGTCGCACCATCAAATTTCTTGGTTTGCTCTTAAGAAGGGCAGATTTTTTAATAAAAACCCAAACTTTTTCAACCTTTCTTAAGGAAAACAAAAATATGAAATCTTTTGCAATATAATCCCATTTTTTTCGGCCCCTTCGCGAGCCTTATATTTTGCGATCGGCATCATATTGGCAACCTATTGCTTCCGTCAGGGCTTAGAGTAGCTAGCCCCTAGTCAGGGCGCTTGGCCCCCATGTCGGTAAATCTAAGCACCATCCCTGGCTGAGCTTGCATGCAGTTTTTCCTTTTGGCAATGAAGTATACCCCCAAATATTGAAACATTTGGCAACATTTTGCATCTGGCCCTCCTCCTCTTAGACTTTTCACCGATAAGAGAAAAGTTTTGGGCCAGATATCCCCCACTCCTAAAATCAAATCGACGCCCCTGGTTATTGGTATTTTGTAGTTTTATGAACTACGAAGGTATGGGAAAATAATGCAAGATTTGGGGTGGATGGGGGGGGGGGGTCACCAGTGCGTGGTGACTTGTTAAGTGATAACCCTTTGAGAAATGTCGGTACATTCACTATATGTTGTCGGTACATTTACCTTTTCATCCCTGCCCCCCCCCCCCACTTCTATCACCTCAGTTACGCTACTGTGCGGATCCAGAATTTTCCAGAGAGGGGAGGGGGTCCACGTTGTTATTGAATCCTTGACACAATTTAAGTGAAGAGCCATCACAAAAACGGCATTAGTGAGGGGGACCATTGCTTAATTGCTCCCCCTAAGTACGCTACAGAACGCTTATTAACCGACATCCAAATGATGACATAGAGTACGATGCCGAACAATTTACAACTATCGTATTTTTACTAATTTTGAACCGACGAAAATCCAGACGAAAAGCTTCCAGCAATGGGGAATGGGCGGGAGGGAGAGGTACAGGAAGGGGATATTAGACCTCCCTGAAAGGTATAGCAAAAGGGTTGAAGGATTAACATACAACGTATTTAGTCGTAAGTGTATTTACGATCATCATCTATACCGATAATGGCTGCGCGGAAGCGCTCGTTAAAAATTTCTGAAAAATGTATTGCGGCAAATTCGTACTTTCAAGTTTTAATCTTCCAAAACCTTGCTACAAATTAGATCGAAAGATCACATATTGATGCAAGGCCCCTACAGATGTTTGGAGATGAATCTCTGTTTTTTTTTTTTTAAATTGTTGTGATCAAATGGTATAGGCCTACCGGTACCGTGTATAATTACCTTAATAATGGTCACGAGATGGAATGCAAACCCATGGGTGTGGATCATGGGGGGACGGGGACGCGTCCCCCTCACTTTTGTGTAAGGGCGGGGGACATCGCCAAAAAGCTCCCCCCCACACTTTTTTAAAAATGATGAAAACTAAAACTGTGATTACGAATTGACTCTTCATATTAAAAGCCAAATTTTACCCAAATATGGCACCATTTGCCATATAGATACCTTCCAATTTCATTTTTTTCTTCAAAGGGGAAGGGGACACCCCTCCCTCAGGACAGCGATTCGTAAATGGTGAAAAGTCTAACAATCTACTGTTCACTCACTTCACGAAATGTAGTTCTGATTTACCCCAAGGACAGTAAAAAATTCACTTAAGCAAGCAAAATGAAAAATAAAAGCTTCCTAAAAAAGTAGAAATTCTTGGTGACATATTCAATTCACATTTAGCACCAAGCACTATTTTGCATCAAGCCCACCTTACGTGATCAAAAATTTTCAAAAAGGGAGGGGGAAACCCCCTCCCCTTACACACTTCCCCAGGACAGCGATTCGCAAATGGTGTAAAGTCCCCCCTCGCACACTTTTGGAGATGGATCCACGCGATTGTACAAGCCAAGACGCATGCAGGCGAAGCGCGCCAAATTTTCTGTTAAATAAGATTTCCATAACTAACCCTGCATTCTGAATCTGCATCGAGACACTTTCAATTTCCGAAATAACATACAAGCCACTCAAAAGGCCAGTCTTTAACCTGGTAATTCGTAAACAGCTTTTGACTTTTGCTACTGTGCTTCTCTGGGTGTTGTTATCCGAAGATATTGATAATGAGAACAACACTGTGGCAAGGTATGAAGCGCGCGAAGCGCGAAATTTTTGATAGTCTGCGAAGAATTTGCGAAAATTCTGATAGTTTGAGAAAAATTTGTGATAGCGACAATAGATCCATCACTCGGTCGAAAACACACCTCCCTACCCCTACAGAAATCCATAGGTAAACGCCTTTTGCGATCATTTTAAAATTTTCATTTTTCGATGGGGGGAGGGGGCGCCCCCATGCCTCCCGTGCCGGCGCCTATGAGCTTACCAAGAATTTTTTGTCTAAAAATACCTCCTAGATCGCCGGAAATAACACTTCTCAGGCCGTCACTTCTCAGACAAGTTTCGGATAAACATTCATGAATAAAATTATATATTGCCTTTAGTATCAGCTAAGGTCATAGATTTTCGTAGGGTCTCATTTGTTCGTAGAATCCACGTAGTCGCTAAGCACAGTGTTTGTACAGTGCCAGTTCAGTTAACCGGCCTGTCCATGATATTCACGTAGGCCTATTGCAGTTCCATTGAACCATGCTTAAAGTGGTATAACATGGCAACGTCGAAAGGTAAACACAAGTTTAGCAGAAACAGGATTATACACTAACATTTGAAAGACAGACAGAAAGAAAAAAAGATTATCAAAATAGTTTCACATCAAAATAAGAAAAACAACAAATGTTCATTTAATCCTGTGTATAAGGCAGCAGTTAACGAAAAAACAAATAAACAGGTCAAGTCTTTCAATTGATGCCCCATATTTAGTACACATGATACGTTGATATGTTATGGACAGAATATCACTATGTCCCTTGAAAATCAAAGATGATGTACAGATTTTATATGGCAGTGTCAAAAAACTGGTTTCTGCATTGCTTTTGATACTTTCATAATAGTGAAATAAATAAAAAAAAACTGTGCTGATACTGTTGAATGACCTATCACCGACAACGTAAAGGATGTGATGTAGTTTCTGGTTATTACGCCATTTCAGCAGGGTACTTCTGGTGAATACGGAAGAGTAACTACGACTGTCGTAGTTTCTCTCTGGAAAATACTTTTTACTCCTGAAAAAAGGGGGTGGGGTCCGGACCCCTTTGCACGTTGTATTTCTGGAAAAAGGGGAGAGAGGGGTCCGGACCCCTTGGACCCTCCCCTGGATCCGCCCATGAGTAAAACGTTCAAAATGTTTTCAAATTTTCGGTGCCCCAATTTCGGCTTTGTCATCATTCCTACATGTAGGACAGCTTGAGTTGCATAAGTCTTTCAAGCCCAATGCGATCCCTACCATCCTTCTCCTCACATCCACAGGACAAGCCCCTTGCAGCATCAAAGGAAACTTCTGTTGTTTATGATTGAAATACGGAGTGGTCTAAGGGCGGGCCCGTAGCCAGCTTTACATTTTTAGGGGGGAAAGTGTTGTGATTGAGGGGGCATAAATTTTTCTCCAAATTTATTAATGATTAATTATCAGTGGCACCGCCAGACTGGTGATTGGAAGGGCACCACCGATGATGTCCTAATTTTACCTCAGTTAAACTCCCATGTTTGCGTACTTGCACCCTTTTTCTGTGCCCTGCGTTTTTGTACAGCAGTGGGGATCCTCCCTTTGTCACTACACAAAGGTGCCGTACTGGGGGAGGGGTGTGTACCCTTCCCTTTGAGAAATTTTTGTTAATTTAAGGTTGATTAGATGTAAAATGGCGCTATCTTTAGGATGTTTTCGGAGCTGATCATATATGACTGGGATATGTCCATAATTTAGTGAATTCCAAGTTTTGTTTAGGTGAAAGAGGAGACTATGCTGTCTAAGAGATAAATACGTTGTCAGCAAATCTCCTTTTTACGCCAAAATACGTGCGTAGAGTCGACAGAAACATTCTTTGACTATTACCCCAAATTCCCCTTTGCTTCATTTTGCATTATTAAAGGGCATCTAAGGCTGGCAGATACCAGTATAGGGCTCTCGGAAGCTCTGAATCAATTCTATAAAATGGGGGTAATGACATAGCGCTGTTTACAGTGGCGTAGCCAGAATTTTTCTAACGGGTTGCCATGTAGTATATCGTGTGATTGCCGGACTGGGGAGGGGTCTAAGGGGAGGCGTGTCCCCTCCCCTTTGAAAATTTTTGAAAACTTAGGTGTCCTTACATGCTATCTGGTGTTACATATGATACCTTTGAAGTAAAATTTTCTGTTCAATTTTTTTACGTATATCAGGTACTAAAAACGGCATCAGTGAGGAGGCCCATGGCCCAGTGCCCTCCTAAATACGCCATTGAATGCTTATTACCTTACATACAAATGATAATAGAGAGTATGATGCCGCACTTTACAACTATCGTATTTTTACTAATTTTGAAGGAAAATCCAGACGAACAGCTTCCATCAATGGGGAATGGGAAGGAGGGAGAGGTGCAGGAAGGTGATATTAGACCTCCCTGATAGGTAGAATGCTGTTTCGTCGTAAGTGTATTGACAGTAACCATCTATACAGATGATGTCTGCGCGCGAAGCGTTCGGTAAAAATTTCTGAAAAATATATTACCGCAAATACGTACGTTCAAGTTGCAACCTTCCACATCATGCTGAAAATTAGATTGAAAGATACCGTGTACTGATGCAAGGCCCCTACAGCTCTGTCTTTTGAAGTTGTGATCAGAATAGTACCGGTACCATTCAGGGTTATAGCTAGCAAATTGTGAGTGGTGGTCGAATTTTCTGAAGTGGTGGTTTAAATTGCACCGCCTGGGGTTGGGGTATAAGGGGAGGGGTGTTCCCCTCCCCTTTTGAAAATTTTTACATAAGTTGCTTAGATGCAAAATGGTGCTATATTTATTAATGTTTCGAGACCTGTAGGTTCCTGTTAATTCCTCATATATAATGTTATAGTTCTCCATCATTACTGACAATTTCACAATTTTATTAGCTATTTTTATTTACTGATTTGCCGTAGTAATGTAGTAAACTCAGATTTTTAATATAACTGAACTTTTGGCTTGGACCAGAGTGCTGGTCGCGGAGATGCACAAGTAGTGGTCGGTAATATGTATTTTGTTATATAGTAGTGGTCGGCAATTGTAAGTGCCGGCTAGCGCCGACCACCACCGTAGCTACATCCCTCGTACCATTTATTATTACCTTCATAATGGTCATGAGATGGATTACAAACCGCGTGGCATGCGGGCGTAGCGCGCCGAAATTTTTCGTTATATAAGATTTCCATGCCAAAACCTGCACTCAGAATCTGCATCGAGACACTTTCAATTGCCGAACAAACCTACGTGCCACTCAAAAGCCAGTCTTTCACCTGGTAAATTGTAAACAGCTTTGGACTTTTGCTACTGTGCTTCTCTGGGAGTTGCTATTGGAAGATATTAATAATTAGAACAACATTGTGGTAAGGCTATAACTTAAACGCTTTTGGGGATCATTTAAAAATTTCATAATTTTTCGATTGGGGGACACGCACTCCCAGAAGCGTAACGTAAGGGGGGCAGGGGCGGTCTCTCCCCACTTGTCGTCCTGGAATGGTTTGACGGTACATTTGCTGATCTTGTCGGTACATCCATCCGCCGACTGTGGAACTCAATAGGCATATCGTATATTTAATATGCTCAGAAAGTATTCCATGTGGCTCTTTATCAGGTCTGTAGGCAGTAAGTTCTGTAACAATTCTTTCTATAACTTCAAAAAATTTTCGCGCGCTACGCGCGCTTTCATCTTCAG
>WURT03315875.1:5699-21644 GCA_009936505.3 Holothuria glaberrima | reverse complement strand
TGTCATAACAGATACGCCGACTGTGAAATGCTAGATTTTCACATTAAACGAAATTTAACTACATGAGGTATAAATCACGGTGGAAATTTGACTTGGATTTTCATTCCATGTTCTTTGCCTAAAGGGAAATTGATTGACAAATTTCCAGTTGCAAAAACTAGACTCCGTTGAAAACGTATAAAGCTTCTGCATGCGGGACATCGTCAAGAATGTGAATGGTCGAAGGTTGCACAGGTGAGAGAGCTGGCGTGCTTTAAAGGGATATAAAGTTGAACCCAATTGCTGTTGTAGTGATAACTAATAAATCCGGTAGAGAAGGGAAAAGTAATGGTGGACAGAAATGGTTTGCCAATATGAAGGTGCCGTTGACTTCTGCAAGTCAAAATGCAACCAATAAAAATAGTAATGATGAGAGTGACAATACTTATTATTATGACATTTGTCGATGATGACTATGTTGATGATTGTGGTGATTTTTGTTTTAAGAAGGTTATGGCAATGTTGACAACTACGCCGGGCATAAGTGACAATGATGGTGAAGATACCCACATTAATGACGCAATGACTGCGATGACTGTGAATACAGTCGTGATACTAGTGTACATGTTGATATTATGGCGATCGTAATTTTGAATACCAGGATTTTGGTGACGATGGTGGACGACAGTGGGAAAGATAATACTAAACACGTTTGCACACATTTATTTCAAAGATAAAGAGGAACCAAAAAAAAATGGACAGTGGTGTCGATGATAGTGATGACGTATATTTATGTCGTTATGAATATTATGACGATACCAATGGTCATTATAGAATGATAGTTTATGATAGTTGACATATTTCCAATGATAATGAGGATGGCGACGACAAGGACTATTGTTACGATAATCATATATTTATGATGCTGTGACGATGATCGATGATGTCAATCACGATGGTCATTTTGTTTGGGTTTATACATAACGAAGATGAAAACGAAGAGGGCAGTGGCTGCGATAACAGTGAGGGCGGTTATATTATGATGAATGTTACCGTGATGACGATATTGTTAACGATTACGACGATCATGACGATATGCTACCGTCTGTTAGTAATTTGTGAATACCAGAATTCAACCTCCGTTGCACACAGATCGAATTACAAATCCCTCTTGAGCACATGAGTGAAGAAATTCATCCCACTTTTATGTTACAATTCACATAGTCCTAATGTGCTTTAAATATCAGGCGACCAGTATGGAGACATTCACCTTACGGAATACCAATCAGGTAGACCTAATTTATAACATATTGAGGTTGTTGGTTGTGTAAATAAAAGTGATTCTTATAATGATGTGAGATCTACGCCAACTTGGAAGAGTTTATATTAGCTCATTGCGTGATGGAGTTTCCTAGTTTGACACGCTATTATTATTATTATTATCATTAGTATTAACTAAAGAATATTTCACGGTGGGAGATCGCCGGACAACAAAAGTTGCCCTACATCAGTGGCAAAAAAGTTGGATCAAGTCCAATCCTTTCCATTGTCACTTTACCAATGTAGTAATGATCCATCCTTTACACCTTAGAAATATTAGTCGACGGAAACTCGAATGTTTTCTCCATCTTTCTTAGCAGGCGGTACCTTACGCTACCCATGAAGTCCTACTGCATATATCCACCCTGTCCACACAGAACTGAATTCACGTATAGAAAACCAGGGTGGGAGGCTAATGAAGTAACGTTTAAGTACATCACGAAGATTAAAGGGGATATATATATATATATATATATTCTTGTGTACTCAAATCGTGGTGGCGGTATGACGGTTTCACCCTATATTAGGAATTAGCGATATATATAACTATATATATATATAAATATATATATATATATATATATCCCTAATTCCCACCTTAGGGCGAAAGAAGTTGTTGAAAAGTCGACCAAAGGGTGAAAAATAGGGCGAAAAAACGGATTCCCCTTAACGTTTTCACTCACTTTTTATATAGTAATACGTAAACGTGCGGTAACGTCCTTTTACAGACACAATCTTTATGCTATTACTTCAAAGTAGACGAATTTACGGACATGTATCTATTAACACGCACGGATGGCAGGCCATTGAAATAACGTTGATTATATCTTGAGGACGTTGGGGGAAATATATGCTTATGTATTTTATTTTTTTTTTTCGTCTTAAGGTAGGAAGATGTAAAGACTTTCGCCTTAAGGGGGGAATTAGCGTTATATATATAGGTGTTATATAACTATGTATATACATACATATATATATATATATATATATATATGTATAATTATCTGAATATATACATATCTTTAAATATCGGTGTACTTATATATATATATATATATACATAAAGGTCAATACTATGTCAAATCAATTAGATCAAATGTAGAATTTTGACTGTGTTAGTAAAATTAATTCGAAATAATATGATTGAAACTCAAAATGACACCCAGACCTCATTTGTTGTTCCAGTGGCGTCGCCAGAGTTTTTGAAGTGGGGGTCCGGGAAACGTTTCGGCAAAATTAAGAAGTAAGCAACTCTGGGGCATAGTCTTGACGCACAGTGCGCCCCTGTAGACGTTGGGCACCGGGCCAGGGGCACTGTTCGGCCCCTGGTGGGGTCCAGGGACAACGCTCAGTTGGTGGTTCAGGGGCAAAGCCTCCGAGGCTCTAGGGTATTTTTAAAATGTGACCATTAGAACTGTAGAATGAAGCAATTGACCATCTCCAAAATGCCATTGGACAGTTGGGTGTGCACTAAACAGGCCACTGGCCGCAAAAGTAGAAACCACAGTTTGACCATTTTTCTTAGCCTCACTTACACTAACGATTTAAGGATTTGGGGGTAGTATGGGTTGCGTGGGGGCGACGGATCTTGTTAAGGTTTGCATTGAGCTTTAAAAATAAACCTTCTTATGCTGCCCAATAGGAATGAATGTTGGGACAACTGCCTTCCAGGTGTACCTCTGAGAGAAACCCTTCCCATTAGCGCAACCAAGGTGCATATAAGGGTGCCTATCCGGGGCTAGCCCGGAAAATTTGGAAAGAAACCCTTGAATGTGGTATAGTGGGTTTTGGTGCTTTAAAATTATAATTTATGACAGATATACTTCCTGCATTTTCTTCAACAGTAAATGAAAATATTGTGGCTAGCGCCACTGAGACCATTCTGGTGGTCGTGTGGAGCGAGCAGAAAAAGTCTGGTATGAAGTATCTATGAAAAGTTCGTGCAAGTTCTAAAACTTCTTTCGGAGGTATCCCTTTGTTTGATGCTTGGTTCCGCCTCGGAGAGGAATCAGAAGAGGAATTTGTCATCTCGCAAATTTAAAGACACCAGTATTTAAGCTATTAAAATAAAAAGGCATTAGCTAGAGGTTGAAACTATTTAATTATCCTCACATTTATTGGATACGAGTCGGAAAAGACAACGTAAACAATTGCACATATCTTTCTTTCCTCGGCCTTTCAAAATGGCTTTGCAGGCTGTAACTACAGCAGTTTTTCGTGGAGGGTTTCTGCTACCCCCTCTACCTCTACACCTCTATTCCCTTTACTTCCCTCTCCCACAACGTAGATGACATAGACAGTGCGTGAGGAGGGAAGGTGTGGTAACATCAGGGATTCACAAATATTCTGGGCCGAGGGCCACTTCTGTCTGAGATGTTACCGTACTTTTTAATTATTGTGTAAGGCAATCAGGACTACAGTACTTTGTTTTCTCATATAAAATTTGGGCTCATGGTCTGCGGGATATTTTAGTTCTCATCTCCAGCCTAGCCGCCAGTTGAGAATATAGGGGTCAACTTTTGGTCTAGGTCATTTAAAAAAATACCTAGACGATCATCCACATAGTGAATTGGTAAACTTATATTTCATAGCCGGCGGCTCACGGGGAGAACTCAAAACTTCACACCGAGCCAATTCATCTTGAACTTAGTAAGTAAATATACTTGGTTTGAGACTCACAATTTCAGATTTCATTATATTCACGATATTTGCACATTAGTGAGTCATGTTACCGTGTTTTGTCATGTCGCTTCCAATTCATATCCTTTGTGCCGAATGCACTTGTTGTCCGAACTCCAAACAACAACGATAAACATAAAAACTATTGTTTTCCTTGACCCCAAAAAGGTTTACTAGCATATTCCTTTAAACGGCTTTCGCCGACGTTTTGTTCCTACAGGGAGTCTAGGTCTCTTGTCACGCTCTCAATAGATACCATGTTGTGAAGGCGACCTATGTGTAGCTCCCTTTTCGCCAGACAATAGCGAAGTTGCTACTCTTTACTACCTATTAGGATCACGTGCAACAGCGGATCGACGGTATTGTCAATATCATTTTCTGTAAAACATTGGGAGAGCTTTGACTATTGGACTTCATTATTCTTTTTAATAGATAGTCCCGTTGAATTCAGGAAGCATTTGTCGTCATACATTGCCCTCCTCTTCTGACTTGCAGGCCACTTTTGCGTATCCAGATTCGTGAGTACATCGCGTATCCAGGTCAAACCAGGTACGTCCAGTTCACCCATTTGTTTTTGTGATTGATAGGCTCACATTACCTAGTGTCCCTTGACTGTACTAGGTCATAGTACCTTCACTTTAGTGGTTGGGCCAATTCAATTGTTCGTTTAGATTTCTGTAACGGGAATTCCTCGTCCACTAAAACAATAGGTCTCCGTTGCTTTGTTTACAAACATGCCCGAGAGAACATTCTTATGCTCACTTAGTTTTTTTTACAATAACATGGGCATATAGGCCTGTCGGAAAAGTTGAAACTACGGAAACGTCGGTATATACCAGTGGTACCACTACCAGCCTACCACGGCTGGCTACATTCGTGGTGCCATTGTACGAGTTCATGTACTCATTTGGTCTTACTCACTTCTCATTTGGGCTGAAGACAAAGTCTAGCGTTCGCTAGTGCCCCACATTTACAGCACCAAATTTCAATCGCAACCTTTGCGTTAAACCTTTGCAAGATCATGAAAAATTACATAAAAAATTTTCCTTGCTGCTAGTATTGGTTAACTGCACGGTGGCCTACTGGATAGTCCGTGGTGACAACCTAAGTAGGCCCTATTTACACTTATAGTAATAGAACTAGGTACAGTAATTCATTGATGCAAGTTTTGCAATATGTATGTACTAGTCTGTCATGATGGAGGTATGCTGCTTGTAAATCGGTGAAGACCCTCGAGATTTCCTCTGTCTACACGCAAGTAATGACACCAGACCACGGTAGAAGTTTATTCAGGGTTAGTGTTTGCATCCATGTCATGAGCTCATGATATATCCTGCATGGAATTAGCTACCATGTACCCAGGAAATTAATCTTGCGAATGGTGTTCTGCCGTAAAGTATACAGCTGCTCCCTGATACTTAGTTATCCTTGTAGTCAGTAACGGAGATTTGTGTGAAAATTGCCGGGGGAGGGGGGGGGACGGGCGGCTAATGTTCCCTCGGGGCAAAAGTTACTACGTGAAAAAGTGGAAGTCGATGGGAGGATTTCCAAAAAAGGGGGATGTATCTTCCCCCGTCACCCGGGATTTCCGCCTGTCTGTATTGTAGTGCATGCAGGCCCTATAGGCTAACCCACGTATCAGGTTGTACGGCATATTCCATGTTCAGTCCTGGGTGTAAAAAGCCTTTAAAGGGGGCTGAGCAAAACGTCCGCTTTGCAGGGTAGACCTAGGCCTGCATGCCATGTTATCAGGCAGCTAATGTAAATAAGTCGAAGCCTTAAACTTCTACATGTAGGTCGACTAGAGGTTACATATTCTAACCCTATTTTAAACTTGGAAAATCAGCAAAAGTTCCTCAAACTACTCTAACCTAATGACGCCACAGCTGTTACCCCCTCCCTTTTGAGTGTGGGGTCCAAGGTATTGCCTCAGTGCGTTTCTTCGCAATGAGAATAGCAGCTTTGGGGCAGGGAATCGTATCGGAATATTTTCCAAGAAACTTGTGAGTTTTCATATTGTCATTCGCACTTGGGTTTTGGGTGATTGAGCCCAACCCCTAGTCGTGTGGGTACGGGCAGGAATAGCCACATACATGGGGCATACATACATGCAGGATTCGGGGAGAGCCTTGAAGCTAAATCCCCTAATCAGCCTTCATTTTTAAGGAGGAAATCCCCATATTTGTCCACTATCAACTGATCAAGTCTGTGGGAGCTGTGCGTGCATCCACAGTTACTGAAATGATAATTTTGGTGAACGTTTGCACACATTAAAACCAAACCAAGGTTACAATCACATGGAACAAGGGGGATCTGGCTTCCCAAAACAAAACGTAGGAGGGATGATAATGATTTTGCTCACAAAATTTAAAAGTTATTATTAAGAGGATCGAAAGTAAAGGAAATTTTCACACAATGGCTTACTTTTGAAATGTATAAAGAACGCTATTTTCGGCTCTTCTCTCGCAAGTGCGCTAATTGTGCCATTAAGTTATACTTCCTGTAGAAAAGGTATTGCAAACCCTTTAAAACCTCTACCGTCATCCTTCCTCTCCACCATCAAAACCGCTACTATAATGATGCAATCCAACAGCCGTTAGTCCGAATAAGGCTTTGATCAAAGAGACAATATTAGTCAGTCATTTTATGGTAGGCACGCGTTGTTTTATTTTTAATGTGGAAGAGTTTGAAAATACCCTTATATAGCTTCTTACAAAGTTTTCCCCCTTGTCCACACCAGGGCGATGCCCCCTACCCCACTGAGCCGTTTCCTCATTTTCGCCCTACTTACTACTATCACAACGAATCATTGTTCTGAGCAGCCTTCGTTCTCCCATATAGTCCAACCACAAGTACCGTAATGTTAAAGTCATTTAAATTTTCACAAAATCAAAACATATGTTTTTTCTCAGCGCACTTTGCATGCGTCAGGGTTAAATATTAGGATATTTTACACAGGGAATATTTTCTCAAACTACTTGACGGACCAAATGAAAGCTAATCGACCTCGCTACCCACTTAAATTTACTAAATATAGTGTGCACTTGGCTTTATTTCACATTAGATCTATTTGCCACAATTTCCTTATTAACCCAGAGCTTGCGGTCCCCTCTGCCTTGTCCCCCACCGGGACGTCGAACGTTGGCCTTATGCCTCGTCAAGGGCAAATTCCCTTCGGGGCGTCGATCATGAAGGACAGGGAAAACCGTCCACCACTCTTCAGCGGACAGACTGGGACACAATATCAGTTTTAGTGACTGTTTTGTGTATAAGCTCTTGGTCAGTTACACCGATATGACTCGTGTGTCTCAAAATGGGAATGGGGTTATGAACATCATCTATTTTGGACTTCAGTAAAATAGATAACTTTCTTGCAATGCATGTGCAATACAGTAAAACACTATCAAGTCGTTAAAATGCTTTTACTTGCGGCAAGCGTCGAGATCACTGTGACCAATTACATATTTGTCATGGACAGCTTGAGCGGCGAATCCAAAGCAGCAAATACAAAACCATCGCTATCACTGAAACCCATCCCCCCCCCCCCGCCACACACACACGCGCGCGCGCGTTTTGGCAGGCATATGTGACAACACAGTTATGCAAACGTCGCCTCGAAGCCTACCCATATCAGCTAAATATTAACCAAACATTTTGGAGAGGGAAAATATATTTCGTCTCAACCATAGTACTGATGGAACGACAGAACGATGTCCCTCATCATGTTACCGGGCTTCGTCATGTGCAGAACACGAATCAAGAACTTCTTCCAAACCTCAGCCTGTGAATTGTGTTGTAGATTATTAGGCGATTAGCACACAAATTAATGACTGGTCTATTAATTAAAAGTATTCTTTTCAGTTCGTAACACTAAGTACTATGAAACTCTGATTACGCTGTCAAATCTTCCAGGCTGATTGTAAACAAAATGTTCTCATAGACGCGAGAATGTATGAGCCTGTTAGAAGACATATCGACTCATACAGCGGCACCTTAAGCTTGTCAGGGCTATAGTCCCTCGATTCCAGCCCACTTAGTCATGAACTTACTGTAATATTGTGCTATGAGTTCACGGATACTAGGATACGACCCTTTTGCCTTTTCAGTAACTAATTAATAGCCTGCGTGGGTGTTTTAATCAGATGTTCCACTTGGCGCTGAGACTGACAACCGAATGACCTTCTTGAGTCTAGACTGAGGCTACCTTCTTGATTCTAGACTGAGGCTACATGTCTCCTGAAAAAATAAAATGTTATTGACTGGCCTTTTGGTGTCCTATATTACCGCGATCAAGGCGTGAACTCGAATTGGTTTTGAAATTCCCAAGTGGGTGATTATGCACTCCTTCCACAGAACGTGATCATGAGTTGATTTAATGTACTGCAGTATACTGCTAGTATTATCGTTACCGATGGGTTTAGCTATATAGTTGTCAGTCTAGACCCACTGGTTGTGTTAACTAGGCTAAGGCCAAGGGCGGCGATTTGTTCGGCACCGGAAGGGGAGGGGGGTTGGTCGGAAACCTCAAAATGATCCATATGTATATGTGCACACATACGTATATGTATATATATATACGCATATATGTATACGGATTGAATCAAAATTTGGTATGTGTAATCACCAATTGGTGCCAAATAATGTGCAGGTCACATCGAGGTCTGCCATCGGGGGTCACTTGAGGTCAAAAACATTTAATTTTATTAACTTTAAAGCCTAAATTAGGATTGCACCCAAACATGCTTGATGTATGCTAATTACCATTTGACTACGACATGATCTGAAGGTTATTTTGAGGTCATGAGGGGGTATTGGAGGCCAAATTTGCAGTTATACTTTGATTTATGTGGAATTTGAAAGATATAGTCAACATTAAGTGTCAGAAATTAAAGAGGTCACTTTGAGGTCATCTGGGGTCATTAGATGTCATGTTCATTTTCTGACAACTTACGGAAATAGGCCTTGTATAAGTCAAAGTCGAATTTCAAAGATTCAGAGACATTACATATATATATACATATATATATATATAATATTTGGTGCCAGGAATTTTGATGATACTGAACATTAAAAGTTTCCAAAGTTTGAAAGGTCACTCAGAGTCCATCAGCAAAAGGGATCCTAAGACCCTTGTTCATGATTACTTGTACATGAATTTGTATCAAGTAAGCTAGTCTCAACATTGAGTTCCTGGTTTTCGTGTTTGCTTGGGAGTCATGGAAAAATATATACAAAAATGCCACTAAAAGGTGTTCCTAGAACAAACAATAGGTTGCATCGGAATCCCTCAAGTTTGAGCGACTGCACCATTGGTGCTTTAGTCTAACGTTTGAATTGCCAACGTTTACATGAGCCTGTGAGAAATTTTCCCAGCACTAATGAAGGCGATTTTCAGAAATTTTGCATAGAAATCACGAAATATGAAAATAATGTTCAGGTCATGTAAGGTTGGAATCTTTGGTCTTTTGAACCTTCGATCTAGCGAGCCTTGCCAGTTAGACTAGGAACACCACGTTAGGAAAAGGTAATATTTTGGTTAGCCCCATTCGTCCAGAGAAATATTACTGCACATTACGTACAATAACACTGTGCTGTATACGTTACCACTTGATGTACTAGTATGGTCGTCTGTTATGAGAACTTTTAATAGTGCTAGTTAGTACAGTATAGTAAAAAGGTGCCAGCGCTTGAGAATCTTCCCAAAATCTTGGTAATTTCCCACTTGGCGTGGAAACTGGGTCGAATATATTATGAATTTGGGGATTGCGCTGGTATCTTGGGAAATTTTCCGATTCCAGTAATTTTTTGCATTTTTCACAGCCTAAAGTCAGGTGACTCTCGAAGACAGCTATCCACCAAGTGCCCTATGCTCGTTCGACTCGCTTGAAATTTGTCTCTTTTCTATCCTTCATTATGTTCGATTATGTATTTTGGAAAGAATCTGAGTGTTCTCAGAATGCTACAGATGATGGCTTCCAATGAACTGTGCTTATAACAGGCAATTCAAAAAGGACAGGCGGAGTTATTTAATATGTAAGGAAAATGAAGCTGCAGAGGGCAGTATATAACACTGAGAAGTTGATTTATCTCTTCGTCTTTTGTTAGTATCGTTTATTCGTGTAAATTTTAAGGAAAATTTTAGAAGAGGACGACATGAAACGCCAGTATCACATTTATCTTTCTCAAGCCAGTCGGAGCTATAAAGTGTTCTAATTTTTCTTTGGAAAGTTTTGGCTCAAGATCTTGTGAATTTTGGTGCAGTGGCTTGGCGTAGCGCGGTATGATGTGCATGAGCATTTGCATACATATGCGCATGCATGACAGAACGTTAATGGGCTCCGCGCTAGCAATATATCATACATATATCATGTACTTGTGCAACATGTCAAATTTCAACGTTAGCAGCTTAATTACTGAAGTATCCTTATTGCACTTAAGCTAGGCTGTGTGTAACTTAAAAACGACTAGAAAACATCCATTATTTACCCTATTGGTTTGAACATCATGTAAGGCCTTCATTTACGTTGTGTATCAAATTGGACTACGTTTACGTTGTTTTGGTGTTTAAGCAAGCAGTGAGCTACTTAGCCTAAAGGCCAAACCATACTGTTTCGTAAAGCCATAGGCTATACGGTATACTAACGTTAGGCTAGACAACACTTGCATTGCCAGAGTGTTAATATTACTAACGTTAGTATTAACGTTAGACTGGGACATACTTCAACGCGTGACACTAGCGAATGACCGTTGTCCCACGGAGGTTGGAGGATATATTGATTGGGCTATGCCTAAGCTACATTGTATGATAAGCCTTGTAGGCCTACTGGGATTAGGAATATCATACAACGTTACGTTAATAATAACGTTAGAAACTTCAACCTGCCACTGCACCGTAGTCGCAATGTATTATACATGTAGGGTCTAGCCTAGGCTAGGCTACTTTTTTAAGTTTAACTGTAGGGACTGCAACAGTGTGCGTATAGGCCAAGCCCAGGCCTGGGCCCACTACTAGACAAGAGGCTCGGGACCTCAACATTAATCGTAAGCAATCTTTCAATTTTATAGTATCTGGGGAGGGGATGAGGCAATTTTCTTGTCAAATATTAAGAATCAGATGTGACATTAAGAGTGGCATGCTGCCAGTGTCACCATCCCCACTACTACTATAGGCCTAGGCCTACTAGTACTCAAGCCTAGCCTTCTGGCCTAACCGATTTTTTTAGTCGCCGTTGCGAGTCAGTCTACATCTGGGAATACACAGGCTAAGTGTTTAAAAATTTTGCAAAGCAGTTTTGAGGCTGATTTTGTGTTATCACAAAATCAAGAAAACCCTCACTTAATTAATGCATTAGCCTAGGCCTAGGCTAGGCGTTGTTCTCACGTATAGTTTGTTCTCTGCATTAGTATGGAAGCCCTAAAAGCGGCAATATAACTAGGTCAGCAAACTTTGGAGTAGTTTTGCATATATTCAATATGTTACACGTTTAACACTTGCGTTGCCATTGCACTGTTTGCAAACAAAAACTGGAAGTAGCCTACCTAGCCCACTGTATGAAGATGTTATCACAACATGACTTAAGTTAGTAGTTCACTGTCTTTGGGCCTTTATAAATTATAGCTTGTGGAGAAGGGAAGAGGAACACCTGGACAAACTCTTCACTAGATCCATTGTGACCCAACTCTCATTTTGTTCTAAGCTATAGTTTCAGTAGACCCTTAAAATGTATCCATACTATGTACGTCATGCTTCTACAAACCTTACAAAGGCCTTCCTGAGCTGGTAAATTCATGGATCTAACTAGGTGAAGGACAGTGCGCAAAGTTATTGCATACTTGGAGTAGGGCAGTCTGGAATTATCCTGGTCAATTTACGGCGATAGTTAGAACAACCAAATTGCGGCAGCCCATGGCAGAAGGTGGTGAGCCCTCATCAGAAATTGTACGTATCGTTATAGTGCCATTATCATCAAACACTCGAAATTTCCAACTTTCCACCGCCGCCATCGGAGTCATTGTGCATGGCTCTAGAGAGCCTAATGAGTCTTTAACAAAAGTAAAAAAGGAAAAGGAGGTTATCAGGATAGAGTTTCCCCAATGTTCGCGGCGGGTTTGTGGAATCCTATCCGTCCATGCGCAACGTCTCCTACTCCACATCTTGTGGAGTTCCTGGAATTGAGATTCGTATGTGGTTGAATTCCGTTGAAAACCAAAGCTTTCATTGTGTCAAAATAGCTCATATTTGTGTGTTAACATGTGACTTTTTACATTTTTCTTAATGACAGGGCTCACCTTCCTCAAGGAACTTTTTAAACGACTCTTTTGTATGAAATTCTTAAAGGGAAAATACAGCCCCCCCCCCACCATTTGAAAGATTGTGCCCCGTCATCCTAGTTCCGGAATGTCTCTTATCAATCACGTGACAATATGTTTGTAACTCATTTGTTTAATTCATACAGAATAACTCATTGGTTTACCCTCAGTATTCAATGTTTGTATACAGAAAACTAATAAAAGGTACTCATGAGCAAAATAAGAGTAGATTTGCAAGTTTTAGCAAACTTTTGAAAACAAACCTGGGGCAAATACCATCTCCCTTTATTGTATCGGAAACTACGCCCGGTTTGCCTTCTTGTAGATTCGTGAATGGAATGTTTTGTTTTTTTCAGTATGCTGAGTCTTTCCAATCTGAACCATGACCCAACGATTACTGCGAACAACCATCAACCGGTTGAAAACCACGTGAAAGAGACCCCAAAAGATGATGGAAGAACTGAACGAGGGGGCTGGGGTAATAAAATGGACTTTATCATGGCCTGCATAGGGTACGCTGTTGGTCTTGGTAATGTCTGGCGATTCCCGTACCTTTGTCACAAGAACGGAGGAGGTAAGAACTAATATAATAAATGCAACGTCTGCACCAGCTGTAAATTTCGCCTAATACATCATTCTGCAGAACTTGAGAGCTTTACTTTTCAATTTCTAATATGCCGATAATATTCCGCTCTTGGATTGTTGATGGCAGACCAATTTTTTCTTTTTTTCACGGGACTCACGCCGGAAACAGTGACCAAAAATTAGGCAAAAGCTGATCAATGTCTGAAGAAAACTGTCCAAAAGATGGCCAATAAACAGGATTTATAAAGAAAAAAATGTAGCTTTTGACCCTTTAAAGTAAAAGTGTAGTGAGAATAAAGAGTGGAGAGAAGTGTGTATCTGAGGACCTCTACAATGACAGTCACAATTCATCTTCTAAAATAATCTCACATATGATAAGTTTGCTGAAGAATAGTACCTTGAGTCAGCAACGTGGTTATCGTTCAAACCATGGAAGTATCCGAAGAATCGTAATCTATTGTATGAGCAGCATTCAGAGCAAATTTATTTAAGCTGGAAAAGTTATTACTTTGGCAATGAAAACCTAAACCTTTGCTATGCTACGGCCTACTGCAAATGTATAGGCTAAGTGTTATTACAGCAAAGGTAAAAAGAAACGCTTTGCAGTTGTGTCTCAGCCCAATGGATCCCGCATAACGGAGTATTTCGTGACTTAGGGTGATACTCTCCCGCAAAAGTTGAAGTAGTCGATTTCACACTTCATAGGAAGATGTTCACTGCTGAAATTTAGAAAGTAGCCTGTCAAACGAAAGAAATGTGATTTGTCATTTTCTCTCTCCACGATATCATTCTAGGAACCTTGACTTTCCAAGGGCGGGGCAGAAGCTCCAACCTTCTTTTGAAACATCAAATAAACAATTCAAGTCTCTTTACCTTTTTCTTGAAGGGAAAATGCAGTCACCTCAATCAGAGTTAGTATGCCCCGTCTTACTAGTTTATGAATGGCCTGTTTTGATCATGTGACAATTTTTGTCAGTGAATTGTGAAATTCAAGGAGAATTTCTCCTCTCTTTACCTATTGCTTGTATAGTTATGTTCAAAACGTCTTCAGAGTTGCTTGCAATGCAATAAGAGGAGATTTGCAGGAGCTTGCTGATTTTTCAAAGCAAATTTTGGGGCGACTGCCTATTGCCTTTTAAGTGTTATCTTTAGTAATGGATCGGAACTTTAATATTGCATGTTACATCTAAGCCTCGGAAATCGGCGTAGGAAGGAGAGAGGGGGAATGGGGCTGCTAGGGGCGTTAGCGCTCCCCAGTCAGAAATGTGGGGAACTTAACTAGGCTTCCGCTCCCTCCTTTTCAAGGATGATAACCCTATATTTTTTCCATTTTTGGAAATTCCATACGATAAAATATCAAATTTTCAGTAAATGAACTGAAAAATGCACAAATTTAGCAGTAAATTGCATTACCCTTTCCTTAAGGGGTATTCTCCTATCCTTACACCTCTAATCCTTGGACGACGGTCTTAGACGTGAACCCCTTCTCTTCCTTTAAAAGCCTACGACCAAGGATTTATCTCCCGTACCGAAATTGACAAAACATGCATGAACAAAAGTGTCATAATGTTATGGAGAATCATACACGAATTGGCAGTGCGGTACGATGAAGACGTAGATTGGTACAATTGTATTTATCTCATCCCGTTTCAATCACAGTTGAGGAATCGTTCAAAAATATCAGACCGAGACAGGAAGGTCGATGACTGCTGTTTTGAAGAGAGAGAGTGTGTTAGACTAAGAAAAATGTTTTACAGGCTATTCCTAAGATTTCCTATTCGTAACCTCCAGACCTGTCATTGAGACGGTGCACCGACGGGAATTTTTATTTACACTGGAAGTGAACCCGTTCTGACCCCAGAACACAGGCCTTAACGGGAAAGCGACTTGAATCAAACTCTTGAACGTCGTAATAATGACCTGTTGAAATGGTGCCAGAATTCAATTTTGCATGCCTGGCAGTAATTGCACGAACATAGCTGCATGGACCGTTACAAACCTTGGCTTCCCGCAATCAAGTTCAGCTTGCTTTAATCAGTGTCACTTTCTTGATGTGTGTTTTCATGTCCAAAGAGCCAATCTCAACGACTCGACAAATCATATTTCTCAGGTTCAGATAAATTGAACTAACCTGAATAGTCATGATCTTTGAGTGCCTTGCTCTCCAACGGTTAGCAACCACAACGAGCGTTCAATAGGCAGTGGCCCCAAACTTTCTTGCTTAGAAAAATCAGCAAACTCTTGCAAATCTCCTCTTAGTACATTACAAACACATCTGAAGCTGTTTTAACATAACTTTTACAAACAATAGGTAAAGCAAGGAGAAATTCTCCTTGAATGTCAAAATTCACTAACAGAAATAGTGTCGCAATGATCAAAAAAGGCCATTCATGAACTAGAGTGATAGGGCATACTAACTCTGCTTGGGGTGACTGCATTTTCCATTTAAGGCCCTTCACTCCGCTGTGCTTCTTGGGCTTAATATGACGGACAAATATTGCTACTAGTGGAAGAGAAAACCTATAACGATGGTAACAAGAAATAAAATTGTATACTTTGAAACATTTTCTCTTTCTTAGGTACGTTTTTAATACCGTATTTCATCTCCCTTATTGCCTGCGGGGTGCCAGTATTTTTCATGGAAGTCATGTTTGGTCAACTTTTGCAGACTGGTGGACTGACTGTTTGGTACATATACCCTATAATGAAAGGTACATCTCTGAATAACTATATAGATTTTGCGTAATTTGTGTTAATTTATTTAAGTTAAAACAAGGGGATGTAAGTTCAATTTGCAGTGAGTGCTGCCATGTGAAGGCGGTCTTTCGTTTCTAGAGGACTAACTGTTGTTTATAGGCCGGGCCTCATACAAATTACTTCGACGGTGCTTCCCATCACTCAGGGTTACCAAGAATAATACAACTCACAACAAGACAAAAATAGTATAGAATACGCTGTTCTATTTTTTATTAAGCCGTTCTAAAAGCATAAGCCTTCGTATTGTCCTTTGCATTGGTGCAAATTTGGCCAAGGAATTTTCTTTTTTTCCCTCTTTCTGTTCTTTTCTGTTTT
>WURT03315766.1:0-24596 GCA_009936505.3 Holothuria glaberrima | reverse complement strand
CCGAAAAGATCGGAACAAAACCTTTTGAATGCGAAACATTGAACTTATATGCCGCATTTGCTCAAATAGTAAGCTAACTGTAAACTCACGGTGTTTGCTAAACATATCGTTGATAGTTTTTTCGTGGAATTGCTTTGCTGTATTACAAGTGTCATGGCGGCCTCCATGTAGGCTTCATGGGATGTCAAGAAGGCAAAGGCTGTATTACGTTGCGTCGTTAAAGTCAGGCATCTCGCGCCTTCGGCGCTAACACGCACTTGTGAGCGTTAGCATGCACATCATTGGGTCCAAAATGGTTTAGTCTCCGACATGGCGACAACATTTTGTTGCTTTTTGTAACTCAAGAAGAGGCATATTTTCCCTCGCAATTCCCGAAGACTAAAGAAACAGCAGTACTTTTGTTGCTGTAGGAAATCTTTTTTACCGTTAGTTCGATTATGTAAAAGTTGACCCTACAAATTAGGGGCATTTCGCCAATATCTGAGATTTATTTTCAACTTTCAGAGCCGCAAAACGAAGGTAAGAGATACTAAGTTGCCTACTGAGTCGCCTCGCTTAGGCATAGACTGCGCAATCCTCAACGACAACTTTTGTCTACGTTTGTCATTACTACTAGTACTAACGCATACAGCTTTAATGTAAGGCTACGGTAACAAAACGTTACATTAGCAACAGGGTTCACAACGAAACTCTGCGCGACGATTGCGAATGAAGGCTTTAGTCGTCTAACATAGATAATATACACTGAATAGATGAAAACACTTACCTTTGTGTCTCTTTGAACTACATACCCTAGACTAGATAGGCCTTAAAACGCCAGACGCACAGAATTTCACACTGAATGAGTGAACAACTGCTTGTACTGTCAAAAAATACGCAGAGCATACTTGAACGCGAACGCAACATCTGCTATAAGTTGTGTGTAGGCTGTATGGTGACTGGCAAAAAGGAACGCGCAAGTGAGCGAGTACTTGGGCTTTCATAGACACGGATACTTTCTGCTTTGCTAAGGACGTGCACGCGTGCACGCACCAATTTTATCCAGTTATGGACAGCACGTCTACGCGCTGCACATAACAGGATAAAGTTTTTGTATGAGCGCACACTAACTGGTAGTTTTGCTGTATTTAAAAAGTGCGCTTCAATTTATTTGCGTATTTTACATACGCAGGCACGCCCAATAAATGAAAAAAATGTTAGAGAAAGTACACGCAAGGAAGAAACGACTTGTTAGTCGAGACACTGCAAATTTGGACCTTCTTTTGCCTCCATGGATGGACGTTCCGCCATTTTGACCTTGGTCTCTAGTCAATAAATACTCTTAGTTTGAGAAGAAAAGGGCTTAACAGCTTAAGGCGCTTACACAGCAATACATACAATTACTCCCCCTTCAAATAATTATTTTTGACTGACACCTACATGTCAAATTGTGCATGATCTAGTAAGACGGTAAATTCTCACCATGACTTCAACTAAGCACATGCACTTAAAACAAAAAAGTACCCTTCAAGACTAATTCCAAGAATCATATCTACCCACATACTGCACAACACATACAGCTTTATCTCACCCCTTCCACCCCAGAATAAAAGGCCGAAAAAGTCTTACTTGTTCCGTCTGTAAAAATGTCAAAATTGGCAGAAATTTTCCGTAAGGTTTGCACAAGATGTTGACACCACCTTGCATCTAAGAAACTTTACATATTAGAAAATTTCGCAAAGGGAGAGGGGACACTCCCTCCCCGTACACCGCACCTTGCAGAATGGGCGTCAGAAACAACGTTTAGGCTCATAGCTGAGAAAAAGCTTTCTACGCCTATACGCTATACCCTGTCTAGCTAAGTGCGGGCCTGACTTGATTGGAACTTGTTTTATTTTGAGTCTCTTGCACTGTCAAAAGTTCATTTGATATCGCAAGGCATGACAAACTTAGTGGGATGCGCTTTTCAACATTTGCAAAAATAGAGATAAATCTAGGAGAAACAATTGCCTTTTCATTGGGGATCTTCGAAAGTTAATGGGCTGCATTCAGTAGTCTGCCGCAGCCGGGTCTGACAGCCTTGACGGAACAGCTAGTCTTGGGTAAATATTCTAGGCGAGAGGGTTACAAGGCCGAGGCAGCAAAACAATCCGACGTTTAAGCTAGGCGGGGAGTGAGATCTCCAATACTGAGTCTCCTTACCTTTGTAGCATCGCTTAGACTTATATCGCACTATAGAATCTCCTGCCATAGGCTTAGGAACATTCTAAAGATGTGTGAGGAGGGCGGATGAGAGGCTGAGATCGAAGAGATAACATATGACTTTAAGCGAAGCGCCACCATCAGCATGCGTGCCAAGAAATATTGAAATATTTGTTCAGATGTGTACCTTTCACATCTCACTAGATACACTGTGGTGTGACCAGACTTCTCGAACTGAGTAGCCAAGCGTTCCCTAGGAGGAGACAAATATTAAGGACTGAGCGTCACTCTTAGCGACGCACAATGTCCCCTATAGGCCTAAGTGTTGGACCGAGGGGTCTACCGTAGGGCCCTGGTTGGGTCAAGGGATGAAGCTCCATTTGGGGCCCAAAGGGCGAAGACCCAGGAGGCTCTGGCGTACTTATAAATTGTAACCATTAGAATGAATCATTTGACTATCTCCCAAACGGACGCGCACTTCACAGGCCACAAAAATAGAAGTCGCAATTTGATTACTTTTTGTGAGCCTTACTTGCACTCTTGAACGACGTATCATATTAGGGTTTGCATTGAGTTTTAAAACTTAATCCACACATGCTGCACATACTGAAAAATTAATGCAGTTGAGACAGCTACCTTTCAGATATCAGATATGCCTCTCGGAGGGGAAGCCTTAAGCTTCACATCAGAGCATCGAAGGTGCATCTGCGCTGCAGATCAGTGGCTTGCGGGAAAATTTGGAGAAAGAAGCCCTTGAATACTGTTCAATGGGTTTACGGCGTTTTATAATTATAATTGTGACCGACATATTTCCTGCAGATTGTTCGTCTGCTATTGGTCATCTATGAAAATTTTGTATCAGTTCTTATACACCTGTCGGAGGTATCTACACCATGCTTTTATGAACCATAATATGGTGCTGGGACTGGGACGGAGGATTCAGGAGAGCAAAGTTTCGCCTTGCAACTTTGAAGGTACCGGTCTCTTAAATAAACGGAAATTAGTTTATGAAAGTGAAGCTATTTAATTACTCTCATATTTGTTAGATTCTTGTTGAAAAGGCAACGCAAATAGCATTTTTTTTTACAATTTCCCATCACAAAATCTGACTAAAAGATTAGTAACCGTTTTGGGAATTAAGGCCTCACAGCAGCAGTAGTGCTATAGCTGTAGAAGATAAATGTGAAAACAATAGTCGTGGATTATATCCACGGATTCACATAGTGCAACAAATAGTTGCGTCCGATGCGAGCCGAAAGTTATAATGTTAAGAACATTTTGTGCAATCTTAAGGCCTGCATACACGAGCAACTATCCCCAAAAATATTTTCAAAACATTCATGTGCAACAAACCCAAAACACGCTTGTTTTCAGTTTGTTGCACAGTGTAGATAGGGTTTGCGAGAATTTCAAGACATTTTAAAAGCGTTTTGAAAATGTTTTCAAAGAAATGTCATGTCAATTCTTTGGAAAACAATATTTTTAAATAGGCCTATTTTCAAATTGTTGCATACCCTGTCTACACTGTGCAATGAACCGAAAACAAGCGTGTTTTGGATTTGTTGCAAATGAATGTTTTGAAAATGTTTTTTGGGAACTGAAGTTGCTCGTGTATACATGCCTAAACCGCATGTTAGACTGATAAAGTGACAGAGGGTTGATCATATATCGAGATATCCTTGTACGGTATGTTTGTGCAGTGCATAATTTTTATATCTAAAATTTCATGTGGGATGAGGGGCCATCTTCTGACTGCCCCACCCCCTCCCACCCAATTCGTGCACTCTTGTCTCATCATGATCGATAAATTCGACTCCTACTCTGTGCTCTGCACTGAATGTTGAATGTTGAAGATGTTACCAGCTGCCTGTATCCGCGTAGCATACATTCAGTTTACTCCCACCTAATATTGTGCACACAAAAACAGGTCTTGGGAACTCGTCAAAGGTGTAGCGACGAGATATGCACAGCTGTCATCGATCTAATCGTTGCTAAGGAAGGTATATATGACTATTCATATCCTATAAGCAACGAGTCTCCGAACCCACCGTGGGCCAAATTCAGCTTCAGAGAGAGATCCTGTCGTCCCTATAGATGGCCAATTTTTTCCACCGAATTTGTTTTAGTACTCTTCCTTCAGGTAGATCATGCTGCCTTTCTTAAAACATATCACTGTAACAACAACATGAAGGTTCTGGCTCTCTCTTTGCCCAACTTTTCGCAAAACTGGTTACGTAAGTTGCACAACTTGTTAGAAATTAACTTAGTTTCGACGTCGCGTACACACCATATCCATGCATGCAGCTAGCTTATTAACATAACAGAGAGCCATGGGGGAAGTCGCAAAAGATCTCTTTAAAAGGGAGAAAACTCAATTGTTGCAGTAATCGATGACAGTGGATCGAATTTTGCGAGCAGGATAATAATTCAAAGTGAGTGCAGTTGCGTGAAGTACTAGCTTAACTGTGTCAGCTTACGTATCAGAAGTCTCAAGCCTAACGTTAAGTTTGTTTCAATTGTGAGCTGATTGTTTGAACTTTGATACTGCAAGCCTTAAGTTTGCCACTAAAGTTGGAAGTTGGAGAGCTCAGGTACTTGATAGTGTATAGCTATATGAGGTAGGCTATAGCCTACTTCATAACTTTCGCCTGGCATAGCGTAAGGAGCTAGAGTGTAATCAACACTTCTGTTGGCCCTAGTGGATTGTTTGAACTATGGATTAGCCTACTTCTAAGTTCTTACTTGCCTATTTGATTTATCAGTCTAGCCTAGCAAATTATGTGACAGTTTGTGATTAGAAGATGTCACTTTTGCAGCCCTGCTATTGCCAAGTTAGTGCCTATCATGCTTAAAATATAAATTTTGGAAAACAAAGCTCAAAGAGGATAGAATGAATGGTTGGTGGTGATCTTTCTGCTGGCTGTTTTTGTAATCCCAGGACTGCTGTCACTGCCAATATCGACGGAAACGTAGCAGAGGTCAGGAAATATACCATATGGCCTAGCCCAGCGACCCCACGATATAACTGCACATGCTACAAGATCTATACTGGCAGTCCAAGCTGTCAACTTCAAGTTAAGTATCAGTATAGGCCTATGGCAAAAGGTGAGTAAGCCTAGAAAGTGACTTTACTTACTTGCTAACGTTAGGCCTACACATACTGACAAAAATTGGCATTCATAATTGGCCTATTTTATACACAATATAGACCTAGGCTATGGTAGTTGATAGTGGTACCCAGTCATTTTACCCCATATACTTCCAGTTTGCCTCATAGAGCACTGTTTTGCCCTTAAGTTTATATACAGTGCCAGTTCACCCCCTTTTTAATACTAAGTTGATTTAACAAAAATTTTTAAAGGTAGGCCTAGTAAGTTAGGTTTGAATGGTCATATTTATCTTGAACTTGAACAGGAATTCTAAAAGTGAGATTTGCTGGAACAAAAAAAAAAAAAATGGTGGGCATAAATTTTTCCCTCCTTAGCCCTCTTCCTCATGAAAAAACAAAAGATTTGACAAAACTGAAGAGAACAAGTAGAGTTGGATGGCGTCTAAAAAAGAAACTTGTAGGGCCTATGTACTGCAAAGAAAGATAAAAGTCCTGAAGAAAAATTGGTGGGCATTTTAGGAAAAAAAAAGATTTGTATCAATTAGGCTATGTAGAGAGTGCACAAAAGTCTAGAAAGTCACAAAATATTTATTTGGAAAGTTATGTATTACATACAGCAGCTGAACAGTATGATGGCTGATTATACACTGGTCAAAGAAACTGAAGTATGGTATAGTAAGACTAGAAAGAGCCTTTGCAGCTGGCAGTATTTTTGCAAAGGATGAGATGAGCTAAGTTGTCAGTATCAATTCAATTTTCCAACATTGACTGTCATTATCATCATGATTGGTACATTACCAAAACCTGCAGGGCATAAACGCAATAGATCAGTGAGATGTCAGAAGACACCTGAAAATGTTTAGGATCAGCGAGTTTAGCTTCCTCAACAGATAACTTACTATGTATTAGAATCAAGTATAGTTGATGGAAAGAAGGAAGAACTGAGGGGTTCTGCAATTAAGGGCTTAATTTTTGTCACTGGCCTGGTTTTCAGTTATCTTGAAATAGGTGGAATCTTTACATTGCATATGGTTTTACCCTGCATCTTGTTGGAAGCACCGTAAGGTGGTGATCCCGTGGGATATAAAGCTTGTACACTGTAGTTGATTATTCAAAATAACCTGTCAACGTTCATATGGTTTTTTAGTAGAAGTTCCAATTGTCATGAAGCTTCCCTCACTAGATGAGTAATAACCATTAATGAATGAATCTGGCAGCTCTGCCTTCGACTTTTTCCAGGCAGTCTATGCCCCCTTGTTGGTCAGGGTCCCATATGAAAGCAGCATATACTCCAGGTTGCTTTAAACGAAAGATGTGTAACCCAGTTTTTTGCATTCCATCGGGTAGCATTTGAGGTTTCTTTCTAATAGACCTAGCATAGCGCCTGCTTTAGCAGTAATTTTATTAGTATGTGTTGACCATTTGAAGTCATCCGAAATAGTAACATCAGCCAATCAAACAGCAATAACAATAGAAATAGTAACTTGTACGTGCTATCTTTAATACAAGTATGGGAAAAAATCAGGAATCACTTTGAGGCACTTAAGCAGTCTTCAACACATATTTCAAGTTTTATACATAATCAACAACTTACTCCAGCCTACAAACACATTAGCAGGCAACAGTGGTCAGCACTTGGGGCTAACTAGGCTAACTACTGTACTCCCTGAGCTAAATCAGTTTAAATGCCTTTGTCTTTTTCCATTAGACCACAGCATATTTGTCTTGAAACTTCAATTTTGATATATTTTAGGATACTCTGTTGAATAAAAAATTTACTCCACAGTAGGCCTATAACTGCAAAAATGAAATGTATGTTACTGGTGGATATCAAAGTACAGTAGCATACATGTGTTACTGTCATAGATTTGTGCATTGTAAGTGTACACAGCATGAAGAAAATTATACATGTACATTTAAATTTTTTTATAGAGCTGGTTCACAATTGCATCACTTTCAGTCAAAAGTTCTCTTGCAATAGGATTTTTCTGAACATTTTTAAATATGTGCTTTGCAGTATGCTGGTTTTATGTTTGTTTTGGATGGAAGCACTGTTGTGCAGCATATGAGCCTATACAGGGTAGTACTGTACTGTATGTTAAAATGTTTTAATGTTTTTTCTGATATTTCATTATACACATTAAGTTTTTAATTGAAAACTAGTTGTTTTGTTTTGTAGTCATAATCTGTAACATAATAATATTACCATCACATGTAAATAAATACTGCCATTGTGCTTGGTGCTCAGCATAAGCAGTGGAGTAGGGAAAACAAGCCAGTGAGCCACAACTGGAAAAAAGACAGTGGCCGGCCCAACTTACAGTAAAACTGATTAGTTACAAACTGAGCTGCAAAAGCTCATCTAACTAACTAACTAACAAATATGAATAAAACACACATTTAAAACACCACTACTGTGGGCTTAATCTGGACCCAAACTTATCACCATAAAGTTTCTTCCGTATTGTTTTTTGAGTACTTTAACATATATATATATATATATATATATATATAAGAACAAAGTCCTAAGTGCTCAGCAAACAGCAAAATCATGAACTAAAGCTCAACATTTGATTACCACATTGTACATACTTTTCACTTGATAAAGTAAAGGGGGTTTCCTTGCATACAATTCACTGTGAAGACACCCCATTTATCCCCAGTTTTGTGTAAAAATAAAAGATCACACAATCACAAAAATAATTTAAAGGGAGATGGCAGTCCCCCCAAATTTATTTTCAAAAATTTGGTAAATCTTACAGATCTCTTCTTTTCTCTCTCACAGGTATTTTCATAATGTTCCTGTGTCAATTCATTGAATATTGAGGGTAAACCAATGAGTTATTCTGCATAAATTTAGGAAATAAGTATTAAACAAAAATATTGTCACATGACTTATAGGAGCCATTCCTGAACCAGTGTACTGGGGTACACTGCTTCAAATTGGGGCGACTGCATTTTCCCTTTGAGTTCTGCCTGCCCTTGTATGGTTTATTCAAGTATCAGAACCAATCAGCAGTAGAGAAATGAGTAGTGAATGCAATGAAATAGGATCATGATGACCTTTGTAATAGTTTTCAGACGTGTTTAGAAAACCGGTACTGTTATCTAGAAAATAGGTATGCTGGTGTGGTGTGAAGTCAATCCTAGAACTGTGAGGGTTGGTAAATTGTACAAAGCATATTTTCATGGAATTTATGGCATAGTCCAGATATAGTAGTCCTTAATATTACAGTACATGTAAGTGAAGCTTATACCTTTCAGTCATAAAATGGGTCCTCTTGTAGAATAACTTCTGTAAAAGAGTGCAAATTTTGAATACGGTATTACCTTAACTTCAGTGCAAAATGCCAAAAAAGAAGCACTTTTGTATCTCTTAACTCTTTGAAGTTCAAGACTAAACCTAGATCCCATGATGGTTATGGGTAGGAAAAAATTCAAGTAAATTCAGGCTAGGCATTTTTGCAGCAATTAAAGGCTGTATTGAATCAGGCTGGACCTTCACTCAAAAACTGATACAATATTAAAATTATTTCAGTTTGATGATGTAGGTGGAGAAAAATGGCTAGGCCCATGTGTCACTCTCTACACTGGCACTAGTTGCAGTGTAGTAGTTGCTTGGTTGCACTAGATACAGTAGTACTGAAGTGCAGTATCTGTCTGTCAGACAGACTTAAATATTTAAGGGACTCTCAGATGTAAAGTTGTTTGCTGAAATTTTATTTTGGGTATGAAAACTTGACATTTTGGTTGATTTGGATAAACACAAGTAAGTAATTGACTTCAAAAATGCAAACTGCGCCACAGAAAATGCAGTTGTGCATTTTTTCCAGTTATGGTATTTTTAAAAAATATTAATTCAAGTGCAGTGATTGCAAAGGTTTTTGTCCAAATATCTTTGCCTGAAGTGATGTCATGTCTACTGTACAGTGTAAGTGCCAAATATATGGTCAAGTACATGAATCTGTACAAGGATGCATTTGGCCAGCACTTTTGTTGTGGGAGTGGTTGTGGGTTGGGGAAGTAGTACTGCATGCTGTGACACATTTTTGTGTGAAGATGTAATTCTTCATGGTATGTGTTTCATAGATCATCTGGAAGAGCTAAGCACTTAGATTTACTTTAGACCAAAGGTCAGTGGACCTTGAAGACCTGTCATGGTGCATTGTGGTTCATCTTTAAGGATCTTTGTGTAATTTCTTGCCATCACTACTGTACTTCACCACTCCTTGCAAAACTGATTCTCCTGATAGAATGGATTTTTGAGAGTCCACCCTATAATTTACAATACTTGAAAATAGTAGTGTAAATGTTGATAGTAGAATAGAGTCATCCAGTGTTATTCTACACCTATGAAGGAAGGCCTCCTGATCAGTGCTCAGTGCTACTATAGAAAGGCCATAGAAACTGGCAGGTTAAACCCCCTTTGATAAATTGTATAAATCATATAATTGTATAAGATTAATCCTGATGTTCAAGACATGCTGTGATGGGTTGTAGTTTAAAGGGCAACAAATTTTGGCCCCTATAGTAAAAATTCTCTCTGCTCTGATTACTTGAAACCCCTTGTTTAATTCAAACAAAAATCACCCACACTGACTTTAATCTGCATGGCCTTATCCAAAAAATAGTATGTGTGAGATTAATTGGGAATACAACATCATTGATCCACCTGAGTGAGTCAACTTTTTGAATTATTGTCAATCAAAGTACAGTCACCAGTTGTACCTAAACTTAAAGAAATGATCATCTTCTTAAATATATATGTTTGAGGTGATATATTAGTCCCTTTTAGAGGCACAAAATCATCAGAACAGCATTTCTGATGACTTTGCTGATATTTAACTTTTTTTTGTTTTACAGGTTTTTTTTGTGTTTTTAAATGTCAAGATGGGCTGAATTAGAATAACTGAGCATTCTTGGAACCATCAAACTCCTTGTGCCTTGTGGATACTTCCATTGATTGTCACAGCTGCAGCAAATTTTTCTTTGTTTATCAAGTATTGAAAAATATCCATGTTTTGTGAATAGAAATGTAAAGTATGAAAGGAAGAACATGTAAAGGAAGAGAAAAATCACCAAGACAGTGAAGTTTTGCATTCAGTATGCAGAAATCTGTCACAGATTGGAAAGAGAACCAGCTGACAGTAAGTTCCGTATAGACCATTTTCTCTTTAAGAAGGGAAAATTACAATTTTGAACAGTAAAGTACTTATCTACCTTATACAGGACACACACCTTTCACAATATTCTCCAAAGGTCCAAATTTTGTCCCAGGGCTTATCTCTGAACTGGCAGATGACACTGATTGCCATCCTGGGGGAGAGGTCTAAGGGGAGGGGGTGTCCACCTCCTGTTTGGGAAATTTTTGCCCATGTAAGGTTGGCTTGATGCAAAATGGTGCTACTTTTGGTGCTAAATTGAATTGAATATATCACCATGAATTCTTGTTTTTTAGGAAGTTTTTTCATCTCGCTTGCTTTGTGAATTTTTCACTCAGTCCATGGGGTAATTTAGAACCACACTACAGTACTTGAAGTGAACAGTAAATTGTTAGACTACATATAACATTACCATGTTTACTCATATCTAATAAAATTTTGACATAAAAGTGATTAAGACCATGCATGTCAGAGCCTTTTCAAAGTTCTGATAGAGGTGATACCGTAGCATTCTTCTCATTACACCACTCTGGTACACCTTGTCCCTGCAGTTGGCCAACACATTTCTACTTTAGCATGGTAATGGCCTATCAACAAACCTTTCCAATATTTTCTTTTACTTTACAAGCATTTGTAAGTTTTAGTAGTTTTAGTAAAGTGCTAGTGGAATTTTGTGACACAGAACCAATGGCAAACTACGAGAACATCACGGCCATTTTTGTTGTTGGGGTAAGCAGTTTTTGAAGGGCTTTACAGTGCTGTCACTTATTTGGAGCTCGAGGTAAAGACCATAAATATGGAAGTCGTTAAGTGATTGATGGCAAGTGCCATACTCGGGCTAGTAGTATCAAAGCTATATAAACCATAGTGGCCTGTATGAGGGAACCAGCTGTCAAAACCGTGATTCATGATTGTATTTATTCAATCAAATACTTAACTTCTGGAGAGACAGAAAGTGTTTAATTCTCTTTGCAAATGTCATCAAAAGAAGTGAAAGCATTATTTTTGGTCTGGGCAGTCAAGGTTTTTTTCCGGGCAGCAGCTTTAAGACCGGGCACCGATGCATGCTCTTCAGATTTTGTCAGGGCGTGCCACCCATGCAAAACGGCTAGTGGAGAACACTGCTTTCAGTATACTGTGCACACATTATAAATTTGTTCTAAACAGTTAATAGTTCTGTAGTGTGATACAATACTGTTAGGAATACGGAGTCATGAAACAAAGCCATTCCCTCCTTTTCCATCCTGCCCCCTACCTCATGGTCATTTGTAAGTAGTTACAATACATAAGTGAGGATGTGCAAAGTAATTTAGCAATTATTTAACACTTACATTTATTGTAATGTATTATGACAAGCCTAGAAAAAAATTTCTAACTCTACATGTAGCAACTGAGGAAAGGGTGTATCAAGTATAAAGTGTGTGCAATATATTTTATGCTTTTTCAGGATTATATATCTAGACCAATTATGGTGATTAGCTGAAAAGAAAAAATAAATGCCAATTAAACTATAGTGCATATCAAGCGAATTGTCTTTCGTTTACAAGAGTGGGGTACATACTCCTGAGTCTTGAAATAAATGCTGGTGCAGTACAGTATTGTGTGAGTAAACTTTAAAAATGTCATAATTAGTTTCCTTCTTCTTGAATTCTTTTCAAAATTGGTTGAAATCTGCATTTAAATAATTTATTACATTTGTTGGTAAAGTTAAATGGTATTGAATGGTACCAGAATGGATGTCAAGTGCAAACTGGCAGTCGTCGTCACTGGTGCTATTATCAGCAGCAGCATGCCACCACTGCAGCCCGTGTCGCCTACCATAGCGGCAACAGGTGCACTTAGTACAAACTTATGTGGCACCTCAAAGTGCGGAAAGTCTGTGAGACCATTGTGATTCTAAGGTATCTTTGTTCAAGAATTTATAGTAACAGTGATCCTAATTAGAAAATTCATTAAGTGGTAAAATGTAGTGTGTACAAACTAAGCTGTGCATCTCCTGTGCATAGATACATAACTAAACCAACCAATTTATTGCAAGTACAATTTTATTGGCTTGTGACATGTTTACACTTTTTGGAACATTTATTTCCTCCATCAATGTGTAAAATTTGATATGTTTCATTGCTCAAGGTTGCCCTTCGTATCCGCCCATTGACCAGGGATGAAAAGGCTTCTGGTGCCACAGGTATAGTTGAGAGTGTTGATGACCAGGTGAGCTTGTCTACTGCATATACTTCTTTACCAAATTGATACAAGTGAATTTCAGGGTAATGCATGTAAAAATTTACATAACACACACAGTACATGTGCAGTGTACTCTGCTACTCACCATTTTGCACATATAATTGCCTATTGTACACTGTATGTTGTATAAGTGTTGTCTTTTGTCTGTTTTCTTCACCCTAAATGTGAAAATTGTTTTCACAAGTTAGTAATTGGACTACCCTGGATCCATGTTCTGGCAGAGGGTCTAGTAGCCATTTACCTGGGATAGTTAATTTGACTGAATTAAGAAAATGCAGAGCAACAGTTTCTAAGATTAAAGTTTAAGAACTGTAGTAATTTATCAAAAGCCCATGTACAGAGTGGGTCCTTTGCAATATATATTCTTACCTTGCAACTTACACCAGTATCACACCATCTAACTGTTGTCAAGTCTCTTTAATAAATATTGCCAGTATTCTTCAGGGTGTTTGATGTGGGTCTTTGTTAATTGTTACATTAAAACATCTTTGGCATTGTAAAACCAAGGTCATGTTTGAAATTTTCATTGATTAATGGTGCTTGACCATGATAAGGAAGGCAGCAGTAGGTCACTTTAATAATGTGGTTACACCTTGAATTTCTGTGACTATTTTTGTTTTCATTTTCAAAGTCAGCAAATTTACAGGTCTAAATTATTATTGATGTTAAAATCTATACATCCACACTTGGCTATTGTTAATGGTAAAAATTCATTTTTACTTGAATATTTTTCTGTAGGGGCTCTATGTCAATCTGAGAACATCGTGTTTTATATGCAGTATTATGAGTCTGTATCAAATTGGAAGCAAAATTTTGTTTGCAGTGCATTCTTACATTATTAATGCTTTTATAGTACTCAGTCTAATATTTTTTCCAAGTAGGTTTGATTTGAAGTGGTTTAGAAATTGGACTGCCCATTATCATAATATCTTGTAGCCAAGTTTTTATTGGAAAATTGTAGGATTTTTTTGTCATGTACAATGTAGAATATTCAAAATGTTGGCAGCCCTTTCGTCGAGTTAATTCTTGTAGGAATTGTCATGTGTACAATACTATCTGTGATGTTTTAAAGGGAGATGGCAGTCGCCCCAAGTTTATTTTCAAAAGTTTGCTAAATCTTTCAAATTTCCTCTTGTTTCGCTTACAAGTATCTTTCATTATGTTTATGTATACAAACATTGACTATTGCAGGTAAACCAAGGAGTTATTCTTCATGAATTTAACAAATAAGTTAAAAAAATTTTGTCACATGGTTGAAAGGAGCCATTCCTGAGTTAGGATGACGAGGCACGCTCATTAAAATTGGAAATTGGGGGGGACTGCATTTTCCCTTTAAGTGCATATGTTCCCAGTAAATGGGGTGAGAGAACAAAAAATAAAGTGTAACAACAGAAGAAATGTGGAATTAAGTGTGCATTGTTTTTTTTTTTTTTTCTTGTCCTTTGTATACATACTGAGTATGATCTTGCACACAGTGTTCTCAAGTGCAACTGTTGTAACATTCTGTTTTGGTTTCTATTTAGATCGTAGTTTTGATGGACCCTGCTGAAGATCCTGATGACGTACTCAGAGCTAAACGATCTAGGGAAAAACATTTCTGCTTTGACCGTGTGTTCAGTCCAAAGTGCCCCCAGGTTTGTCTTCTACAACTCTTTAAAACTATTCATCAGTAAAAAAGCTTAGTTTGCAGTGATCTATACCATGATGAAGCTTCTTAGTACAAGAACACGGTGAGAAGGATTTATCTTATTTTGTATAGCATTTTGTAATCAGTCTTACCTCATGGTTAATATTTCTGTAGGTTCTACGTAATTTTGAGTTGAATATTCCAAACAGGATGACTATCCACGTTGTATTTTATACTTTATTTGTACAACCTTGAGCATGGCATACTGTATCATTATGAGCTGTTTGTAAATGACCCTGAATTTTGAAAAGTATTCTCTTCCAAACTACAATCACAAAGGCCAAAACTTACCACTGTTGTAAAGTGAAAAATTAGCCAATAACATTTCCACTTGATCCAAAACTGATAATCTCTGAAGAGTTTGCAATGCATACTAACAGAATGGTTTGTTCGTTTGTTTGATAATGATGAGACAGCTACAGACCTACAGAAGAGTCTTTAAGTGGAAGGCTTTAAAAGCTACTTTTAATTGGTGACAATATTTAACCTGCTTAAATGTGCATATTCAATTCTTAGTGAGTAATTGTGCCAGGTTAAGCAATATTCACAGTTTCTCATGACGTGACTTCTTTCTGCCTATTTTGATCCCTAATGATCTCAAATTTTTTGAACTTACAGTAAAGGGCTGTTTCCACTTCCCTGAGAGTTCCAATTCTACCAACTAAGTTACTTCTAGCCCCTCCCAAAACTTAAAGGAAGAATGCAGTCACCCCAATAAAGAATTGTATAGTAGACTATCCTATTTCCTGAATGGCTCTTGAGAATCATGTGCCAGTATTTTTCTCACCCAATTGTAAAATGTATGAGGAGCAGCTGCTTGGTTTACCTTAAATATGCAATATTTATGTCCTAAAAATATCATGAAATATACTTGGAAGAGAAATAAGTAATTGTGACATTTAGCTATTGTTTCAAAATAAGTTTGGGGCGACTGCTTATGACCTTGAAGCTCCTCCTTCTTAGTGCTCAAGGCCATACCCTGGTAAACACACAAGTCCCTAATGTGCAATCATACTGTAACACTTTCTGCATTCTGTGAAATGTGAACTACTGTACTCTACATCTTTTGAAGTTTCCAACATTGATGTCAAAGAGCAGTCACCAGCTGAGAATTTTGGTTGTCCCAAACTAAAAATGTACTTGGGATAATGAGTGTCTGTCTTTAAGAACCTGCCCATAAATACTTGGAGCCATTTGTGGGTAACTAGAGAACACTAATGAAATGTGCTATTCACACATACTACAGTAGCTTTATGTGATGTAAAGCATTGCATCATTATTGTGTGTGGAATATTTTAACATTATGTATATGAAATTAATGTAATTTTGATATAAATCATTGCTGATGTGATAGGCTAAGCCATAATGTTGACTCTTTTAATGATATTGGAAGTTGGAAGCAGTTCATTGGTGATCTCTCTCAATATATCACCAGCATGTTCTGGCCTTGTTAATCACTCCATGGTAACAATACTTTGTTTGTACTGCTGAGCATTAGTGTACAGTACTATTGTTCATCAGTTGATACAGTTAACTGTATGCAGCTACACAACAGAACCTATTGTTTCAGATCCATCACATATACAATAATTGATGCTGTCAATCATTGTTCTTACACCATAGCCTCTTAATGTCGGAAGGATACTGTGGCTCCTTAAATTCTCTTTGGCATTATTAATGGTAGTTACTGTATTCTATAGCAACAATGAAATCAATCAGTAAACATGTTAGCAATACCATGGAAACACAAGCTTTGCCACAGTGCAGTATGCTGGACATTGAATGAGCATTTTTTAATGATTGTCTTTTTTCATTTGAACTTTTTTTGTTTAATGAAGGACAAATCAACAGTGGTCAATTGCAGTGATATTCTATGTGTGTTGGTGAAATGCTTAGTACTGCAGCTATGGAAGTATGGTGAATGATAAACTCAGAGCTGAGCTGACACAATGCCCATAGTACATGAAGCCAGGAAGAGTTCAGTGTGCATGCATAATGAGTGGTTTATGGCCAGTCTACACAATCATACATTTGTCCAAGAACATTGTCATACAAATGTATGGCATTGTTTCACAGATTGCCTCTTGGGTAATGACCTATGCCACTGAACAGTATATTCACATTGTTCATACACTTAGTCCTAAACATTTGGAACTTAAATATCCTACACTGTTGATTGTGTTGAAGATCCCTATAATAGAATAATATGCAAGTTTAGACCATGATTTCCCTTCTAACCATACATTACATGAGTAAATGATAAGAATAGAACAAAATTAATGTTTTCAAATATTTTGAACATTTGTTAGAAAGATGAAACATACAGCCAAAACTTGGTACAACATCACACATGTTGGTTGTTGTTCAACTTTGTTAGGAAGCCCATCTACATGATCATACATTATTTATGTTCATACCCATCTTCATACAATTGTATAATGAAGTTGTAAAGAAATGTATGACAGTGCAGACAGGCCATAAGGCTTACTGCAAAGAAGAAAAACAATGAAGTTTGTCAGAAACTTTTTATGCTGGACTTTGTACATGTATATGAACATTGTAGACAGGTGCAACATTTTGTAATAGCTTCCAAATATTCTCTTGTAAATATTTATAAGAAAATCAGACTATGTACTTGAAAGAATTACCTTGTAATGTAAGATGTTTACCCAGTGGTGGTGCCAGGTGGGGGGGGGGGGGAGAGCAAGGGAGATGAGGCACCATTAGGGAAGGTTGGTAGCCTGGCCTTCCCTTTGGGGAATGTTGCTATTTCTTATAAATACCGGTTGTATGTAATCACCAATGGCAAACAGTGGCCCTGAAGTGGTACATGCTTTTACTCTCAAGGAAAGCAGATAATTCAATAAAACCCCTAATTTTTAAAATTTCCTTTTATTAAAACCTGATTCTCTTAATGTTTCTTCTGTAAAACCCTAAAATTTTTGAAACCTGTGTCGGCAAAGACCCAAAATATTTAGTTTAACCAATAAGAACTTGAAATTTTGGCCCAAGAATCTTTGCTTTCATGATCCTTCGGGCTACCTGTCCCTTTTGTCAGGGGTTTGGGTTGCTGGCCCCTCCCATGTGGGAGATTTGCCCCCTCATCAGAAAAATCTTGTCTCCTCCCTTGTGTGGTGTAAAAACAAATCTCTGATGTATGGAACTTGAGGCATATTGTAGTTGGCCCCTCGGTCATTCTGGATGCCTATTGTATTTGCTTGCATTCAGGGACTTTCATGCTGTAATAAGTTATGAGATGCATTTACAAAGAAGAAATAATGAAAAACTGCCTTTTTTCAGCAATACTGCAGCAAGTACTGTACAGTTATTCCATATTTAGAGTGTTCAACAATTCCATGAGCTTTTGACTAAGTTTCATGGAATATTTACAAGGTGCAGGGCAAAGTACAAAATTTCAGACTGGGATTGTAAACCTTTCACTCGTCTCAAACTAAGTGTTCAATATGTACAGCTGAACATCTCAAGCTTGGTGACTTCACTAGTAATATCCTTCATTGAAACTAGGAAGTCTGTTGACTCCATGCATATCTCATATTATAAGTGGGTGGGTTAGGTTAAGATGTAGCAAACTCCTAACATTTAGGTGCTGTAGTTGAGAGTGGTGTTATTTGAAGTGATGAAGCTTAGCAGTTGGGATGTTTGGGGTTCGAGTACTGGCTGGGTCAAAGTAAAAGGTGGGTTTTTCATCCAATAGTAATCTGTGGTAATCCCATCTGAACTGGCCATAAAAAAGGAACCACATTTGATCAAGTTGGTTATCCACCCAACATGAAGTTGTTATTTATTGTTACTGTACTATTTTTACTGTACTGTAATGAAGAGAAGTTGTTGTGAATTGTTTAACAATACTTAGCCAATTTACACAAGCATTTAAACTTAGAAGAGGACATTGTGCAGTCTAAATCTAGTTTGCAAACTGGAGGAGCTTGTAACTTTGAGGGTGGAGTTGGCTTGGTGGTTTGTGTGTACTGCCGTGCATACCAGAGTTCCCCAGATCAAAGCCTGGTGGAGCCACTTGGAAATATTTTGGGGATTAAAATTTAGTTGTTCAGTATAGCTGTTCATAGTGATGGTGGGGGAGAGGGGTTAAATTTTTAAATTTTTATTGGGTATCAGATTATCCATTTCAGGAAGTTGTCCCACTGAAGAAGCTGTTTGCTTTGGGCAGTTCAGATGTCAAGCACTGTTGCAAAGCAAGGAACCTCCACCCCTCCCCCCAGCCTTTGGGAAAGTGGCTAAAGACTAGAGATACAGTACACTCGCATCAGTTTTATGGGATATGATAAATGGTGTTCCTGGAACAGGATTGGGAGTGATTATTACATTCCTGCCTTGCTAACCTCTGAGCACTAGTTGAAAAGAAAAGACCTGAATCTTGCCAGTGTTCATCCATGCTCACTCTACGCTGTAGTATGGGGTCCTCGATTAGCCAACTGGCATCCTGAATCTTGCCAGTGTTCATCCATGCTCACTCTACGCTGTAGTATGGGGTCCTCGATTAGCCAACTGGCATCCTGAATCTTGCCAGTGTTCATCCATGCTCACTCTACGCTGTAGTATGGGGTCCTCCATTAGCCAACTGGCATCCTGACTCTTGAAGGTTAAGCTAAATAGCCAGTTTAAAGAGTCAAACTTTCCCAAAGTTTCTTCTCTCTAAGAAATTGTATTGATATGAATTTCTCTCCAGATATAAAAAGAGAGTTAACTTGAAGGAGCATTTAGTTAAATAATTTATTCCCTCTCCTTTCGAAACCATGCATAACCAGCTATAGTAGTGATACAGTTATTTCTCATGGTGTGTCAAGTTTTCACAAAGTTGCAAAGATTTTCTAGTACTGTCTTTATCAGTCAAAATTGAGGCAAAAAAAAAGAAATAATATCCTTCAACTTTTAAGAGTGTATTGATTTTTTTTTCTGAGAAGTGATGTATACATACTTCTTAAAGGGGCTTATTAAGTTGGTTCACAAATTCATAATTTTTTTTCACACCTATTGAGATTTACTCACATCTTGATGGTAAATGATCAAACTAAGAGATTCTGCACATCTGACTCACAACTGAAATGGCAATGACACATTAGTCAATGATTAAAGTCATTTACTACAAATTTGTGACCAGACACTTTTTACCATTACATGGTAACCATATGCAATCCCTGTCCACAAGAACTACAATTTCTCACATTTTCGGTAACTATAGGAAGTGATACATGAGTAATGAGGCTAATTAGAAACATTGTCATGCAATGATTTCCTTCAAACTTGTCACAAAAATAATCCATATCAACTCAGTGAGCCCCTTTAAGATCTTATATGCTCTTCAAGGATAACAGTATGCTGAAAGTCACAAAACATACCTGGGGCTTAAAGTCAAGTGAACTATTGTGTGTAATGCATCAATGGTTTTGTTTAGTTGTAGAACTTTATGTTCCTGCACATGGAAGGGCTTTTTGTTGTCCTGCTAACTAGTGTTGGACGTATATAAATACATATGAAATATTGCAATCGACTTTTGTGAATCCTGTTGGTCCCAGCATTGGTAAAGGCACAATTTACCTTAAAAGCTGATACTTCCCAAATGATACCTCTCTTTCAAGGGTTTCCTTTATTCTGATTTTAACTTCCATTGTTTTACCTATTAAAGCAGGGTTTTAACCTTTGTGACTTCCACTCCACTATTTAATTACCTGTGGACCACCTTACACCATTAACTAAAAATTGAAGTGTCACTTGAATGTACAACTTATCCATACCATTCCAGTTTGAACACTGAGCACATATAGCATTTTATAATAAATTCTGTGTCAGGTGAGGTGAATTATATAAAAAAGTGATTGAAATAAAGACCCACTAATTTTTTCTTTAATTTTCCTGGCTAACTTCATGACCAGTACACAGCTCACCATAGCCCACCAGTGGAGAAATGCTGTGATAAAAGAAATATTCCTTGGTGTACCACTTCAACTGTGTGTTTCATGTCCTATCTACTGTACTTGGGAAAAATGTTGTACATCAAGCTAAGCTTGCACTGTATGGGTCTGCAAGTATTGATAGTGATACTGTGAATTCATACGAAACAACATAGCATACAACAGCCTTCTGTATGTTTTTGTGCACAGTATGCTAATTATTTAAATAAGGTATCAGATATTTGTGGTATCACCTATCATTGATATCAGTACAAGTATATTCTCTGATGACTGTTTCATACAATGTTACCCAATTTTTCCAAAAGTCATTAGTGAATGACTTAAATGTTTACTCCTAGGGAAACCAAAAAGCTTACAATATGCAAGTTCAATAATTTGTGTGCACATGCGCACATGGTCCAAATCATCGGGATAAACAAAACACACTCGTACCTACAACATGTCTTCCAAGATTTAAGTTTGCTTGACATGTTTGTGGAATTATCCTTTTTTAATTCATCACAAATAAAAGGAGGGTTTTCCATGTGGTTTTTTGGCATGGACTGCATATAAATTTGCCTCTTTGGTGTAAGAATTGTATTTTAATCTGGCGTAAAGTAGTACAGAGACCTCTATTTTCGCGTTCAGTTATGCTGGCCACACTTAGATTTAGGCTTAATAGTATTTGTATGAACTGTAAGAAAATTGGGGATGCACGGAAATAGGGGAATGCAGTCCACTTTGTGCTGTGCCCTATTTGTTAGTACAACGTTTCCCACAATTCCATGTGGCAAGGAATTACCGAACTCGCTTTTTTCACATACTGTGTGCAGTACAACTTTAGTATTGCATTTGCCTGTACAATACACATACAGAAGTGGATCTCAATCTACCTGTCTTATGCAAAATATTAGATAATGTTTGCAAAGCAATTCATTTCCTTTTGTCCTTTTGTCAGCTTAAAATTTGCAAACTTTAGTTCATTTCCTGCAAATCTAATGGAAAGTTTGCTTATTCTGTTGAGCTGACAGGTACTGTACACTTTGATAGGAATGGATCTTGTCACATAAAATTCCCCAGTGATAGATTCATCCATACTTGATGGTTGAAAGACAATTTGATGGTTGGTTGTTTGCACAGTCCAGTGTGATTAATCTCTGTCAAAGGTTAATTGGTTCAGTAATTTCATGAGAAGTTCCATTACTGCTTGTGCTTTGTCATCTTGAAAACATGCTGTACAATTATGCTAAGACTTGTTCACAAGAGATGTCAATTATTGTCTTATTTCAATATTTGTGCTTTCAGATTTATACTTTAATCAAGACTTCTTTAAATTTCCCATGGGCATTGCATGAACATGATCAAATGTGTTAGTGTGACATGTTACTCGTAGTGAATGTATATCCTTCCCAAGAAGTTTTTGAAAATAAAGGAAAATACTTTTTACCTTTGCTGTAAATACAATTTGGGAATGTTTGCAAATTACTCTATAGACATGTTGTACAGTAGACAGAAACAATTTCAAATTGATTATTTAAATTTTACTCAGTTTGAAATGGACATTCACTATATTTAAGTTCTTGAAAGTCATAGCTTGTGTTGACCTTTCACCTAGAGGCAAATTATCTTTTAATGGATGTCTTTTGTACCTTCCTTGCTAATTCAAATAATATGCAAGGCATGTTTGGTGAGAGCTGGGGGAAGTATCGTAGTCCATTTTATTGTGAAAAATTTAATATTCACCTATGCACTTGCTATAGTAACAGTTACCATGGAAATGTGTCATTGGGCAATAAATTGGCACTGCTGTATGCACAATACAACATACAGTGCTGTACAGTAGTGCTTGCTGCAGTATATAATAGCAGGGTTTTCCCTCAACTTTTCCATTTTATTTGCCACTCACACTTAGTATTAAAATCAAAGTTTCTGGTAGTGTGCAGTCATTTTACATAATCTCCCAAAAATAAACCTCATAGAGACTGTCACATGTACTACCTTAACAGCAGTTGTGTTTCCATAGTAGCAGTTGCTTTTTCATCAACTAGAAACTTAAGATTAGTTTTCACTGAAATTTACATTTTATTGCTACTTTTGATTTAAGTAATACAACACTGCCACTTTCTAATCTTGGCATGGCACTTCTTCTGTCACCTGTAAGAGTAGAAATGAAGATTGTTTTGACTAGTCTGCCTGCTGTCTGTTCTCCCATTGGCGAGCATGCAACAGTTAGTTTTGAACTCTGTACAGTACACTTTAAAATCACAGTCAAAGTGTTAACCAGATCCCTTCCTACTCCCTACCTTCCATGCAACACACTTGCTCACGTAAAAGAAACGAGGTGTTTTCAATGGTTTGACATTGAGGAAAGGGTTTTTAATACTAGCCACAGTTTACAAAAAAACATCCTTCGTGCAATATTTCCTTTGTTTTGAAAGCATTAGTTAATTTTATTAAAACAAAAATCCATGTGAAGGTCTTAATATCTTGTTTTGTTATCAGGAGGAGGTGTATGTCAATACTACCAAGGTTCTTATTAAGAGCGTTACTATGGGATTCAATGCCACCGTCTTTGCATACGGTGCCACGGGTAAGTAGAAACAAATTAAACCATTGATCTTGTAGATGGAAACCATTGAGTGGTTTTGTGACTTTGTTATAGGTACAGTAGTTACGGTTTATCTAATTTTAGCACAGGTATGAACATGTGCCAATTACGCTCAAAAAACGCATAGTTTTTGCATTAAATTTTGTGTAATGGAAGCTATGTGTATTGAAGTCGGTATGCTTTGTAATGTTACTTTTAAAACACTGTGGTAGTGCGATATCTACTATTATAACCTATCAGTGTAGAACGCTGCATTGTTTTTGTTGTTATGTACAGTAAGGATGTTAGTGAAGATGATTTAACCTGTCATGTTGTGTTATATCAATCTCCATCTTATACTCTTTTTGCATGCAGCCTATTGTTACTATATCTTTAGATTTTGTAAATCTTCACAATACCTATTGCAATGGTTAAATAATCTACTTCATCTTACAATAGCCTGTATAACCATACACTCTTTCCAGTGGTTTTTTATCAATTTTTCAAGAATAGTTACAAGCATTCTAATGTACATTTGTTCTATTTACCCATTGGTTATTTCATTTTGGCAAGAAATGACTTTTTACAAAAGCTATTTACGAACCCAGAGCAGCTCATTTGAAAAAGTGAGTACAATATATTGGATATTGTTGTTTGTATTGCCAAGTTGGCAGGAGGTAGTGTTTGAGCAAATGAGGCTTAGCATTTGGGTGATTAATGATTCAATACAAGGTCTGTCATGGTGTGTCTGTTGATTTCCCTCAAAAGTTAATCTCTAGGATATCCATCTGAAGCCAACTCTGTAATTTAAAAAGTCTGGGATAAAAATTGCAGTTGAACGCCTCTTGATGGAAAGGTCTTTCTTCATAGGTGTATGGAGGGGTTCAGTGCTTCAACCTCCTTCAGGCAGAAAGTTTGCTATTTTATATGCTATTTTCAGGCAAATATGCGGTAAAAATGCAGGCCAAAGTGCAAAACCTCTCCCCAATTTTAAGTAGTTGTGTGTGCTTATGTCTATCCCGTAGAGCACTTACAGATTCTTTCACATTCGTGGCCACTTTATAGAAAAAGAAAGTAACTACTTCAATGCCCTCATCTTTGCCATTATAATATAAAAACTTGACAAGTGTGTTATATTATTCCTGTTGGTGTGTGCATTATTTTGGAAGCACTTTTGGCTGCTACATGTGATAGATAATTGTACTGCATAGGCACTGCAAAGAAGAACATGCCTTGTTGCAAACCAAGAATAGTGTAGGGTCATTCTATTATATTTATGCATAATAAATCAGGTCAATTGACCACATGGATTTCAATTAATTTCAGGTGCTGGCAAAACATACACCATGCTGGGAACAGATGCAGAACCAGGTATCATGGCTCGGGCCCTCAATGACCTTTTTCAGGAAATGGAGAGCACCAGAGAAGAGTCTGTTTACACAGCCACCATGTCATACTTGGAGGTAAGGTCATAAAAGAAAATGATGTTCAGAGAAAGTGGTTATAGTACTGTGTGCTTCAGCTTATTGATTCGATGAAACCCTCCACCTAACCTGAAAGCCACCTATCTCCTTGTCCCCCCCCCAACAAAAATAATAATAAATAAATAAATAAATAAATAAATAAAGAAAGAAAGAAAGAAGAGTTAAGTCACAGGTCATTTCTCTGCAAGTCAAGTCACGAGTCACTCATTTTT
>WURT03315657.1:0-24599 GCA_009936505.3 Holothuria glaberrima | reverse complement strand
ATTTTTAATGTTTAATTTTTCGGGGGTGGGGGTTTGGGGAGGAGGAACTTCCTGGACCCTTTGGCTGTGGGCCTGCTTTATAAAGGCGATAGGTGTTTAGTGTAGGAAGGGACTATTTGTTTTACTTCTTTATGAAAGGGTTGTTACCGGCTATATGAAAATAAACTTCAACTTTTTAAAACTATTGGAAACTTACTTTCGGTTGATGCATCTCCCTCTGACAGCCGAAGTTTGTCTTACAAAGGTGACACACAGGACCACGAACAAACTGGCCTTAATCAAGCCACAAGCCATCGCTATCTGTTATCGCGCTGTTTCAATGATAAACGGAACAGACCTGATCAGGACCAAGTCTTGAGAGCGAATGGTACCTCAATACAAGATTGCATAGCTTCCTTGTAAAACGCGATCGACTTCTGCAATCAGTGAAGCGAATCGAATGACGTCACTTATTTTCAACAAAAGAAGCTAGTTTGAATTGCTTTTCTTCAGTGATATTGAACATCTCTGAAGAATTCAAATGTCTGACATGTGGATAGAATCTTACATAGGATGTTTTATAGCATTAATTATTTAATAACCACTATTCGTATCATCGAGTGAACACACGATAAAAACACTAATCCAACTCAGTGTAAACACCAGTTCCGTAGCTGGGGGGGGGGCTTGGGAGCTCCACCCCATGAAATCTCAGAGCCCCCAGCAGCCCTCACTGGTGGTTGATAAGTTAAAAAGATCAGTAAACGTACACCAGCTCTCCCATATGGAGATCTAGCACTCCTCCAGCCCCCACTTATAGAAAACTCTGGCTACGCTAAACACACAAAACAGTTGAACAAAAATTTCACCTTCACTGGACACTAGCCTATGTAAAAATGATATAAGTGGGTAAAGTCTCTCTGGCAACTTGATTAGTGGGTTTAACGTGTTACCAAGAGGTTGGTTACCCATTTAAGCCATGATGTAGAGGTCTAAAGGTCAAGAGGTTGGTCATGTTAGGTCTTGTGTCCCTCGAGGTACGTAGCTCCTTTGGGGAAGCAGAACTCCTTCGGAAGTAACGTTTTGCTTCGCCCTTCGGCTCTTCTCCAAGTTGTCAAGCGTTCTTTGGGAAAAATAAGCATTTTAGCCACGCATGACAGACCCATGATGTAGAGGACTGAAGGTCAAGAGGTTGGTCATGTTAAGTCTGATTGTCCCTATGGGGAAGTAGCTCCTTTTGGGGAGCAGAATCTCGGTAGTAACGTTTGGTTTTCGTCCTGTGACGCTCCTTCGCCAAGAGTAGAGGGGACTTTAGCAAAAGTAGTGGAAAAAGTATTTGCCCAGTAAGCTGGTAAGTGTCCCTTCTGGGGACGTAGCTCCTACGGGGAGCAGAAACTCTCTTTTGGAAAGAGTTTCTGTCCATTAAGTTTTCTTTCCATACGTTGTTGGGCAAACTTTATCCAATTTCATTATTTTCCACACAGGTGCCCAGACTTGGTAAAAATTTTACCCATTTTACCCATATTGTTTAGAGTGCAGGAAAGTGTTGGACATGGCTGTATGGTTACAATGTACTTTATTATGAACTAAATGCTACACGCTAACACTAAGAAAGTTGGAAGTGGAAAATGGTCCCAGGCTTCTTCCTTCTAGATTCCTGTATTCTTGAGCTTGAGTTCTGTTCATCATCATCAACGGTTACATAATTGTATTTCCAAGGTTTTTCCATAACATTTGAAGGTGATTTCTTCACCACTTTTTATCATACACTTTATTTTAAAGCAAACCAAACACACTATCAGCCACAATACGTTCTCCCAATATATGAAGTCCTCAATTCTCATAAGTACTTAAGCTAGGCTCTGCTTTTTTTAAACCGTGCAAATCTAACAGTACCAAACATCGAAGCGATCATATCAGCTACCTTTTCCAAAGTCTCATCGACTCTCTGGCGAAGAACCAAGGGGCTAAACCAAACTTTTACTCCCGTGAGAGTTCTGCTCCTAAAAGAAGCCACGTCCTCGAGACGACACAAACTTAACTGACCAACCTCTCAACCGTCAGACCTCTACAGCTACCTTCTAAAAGTTATAAGATTTATACCGAGCTCTTTAAGTTCTTGTAGTTTTATAGACCTTATGCATATGAAGTCACCGAGCAGAATGTTCTCCCTCGTTTAGAGGCAAGCGCGCATCATTGCAAGTTACACCAACAAATGTAGACACTTGATTTGTCAATCCACCGGATACGCGCACAAGTCCACTACACGCGCTTGCAAAGTCTGCTGCGTGCGAGCCATGTGCCTTATTGTTTTGTCTCCAAAATGACGTTGCGTGAAATCAATGCATAAGGTCTATAAGAAGCTAAATCTTTGCTGAATATACAACCTCACCCGAAGAGCGTTGTTCAATACCTGCTTGGCAGGCTCTTTATTGTGTTAACCGTGCAAATGTCCTTCAATGGACACTGTCATCATTTGTATGTAAATCTATTGCAAACATACGCATCCTGAATATTTTGTCAGGGGATGGGGAGTGCGGCTGAAACGATTTTGCTCGAGGGAAGCCTGTTTTACTTGAGAACATTGTCTGATTTGTTTCAAAATTCTACTTGAGATATAGGTTTTACCAGAACTCGAGGGGAAGGGGCTCTCGTTATAGAAACTTCTTACAACTCTTTGAACCCTTGATCTTTTCCCGTGTGAGTTCGATTTCGAGTTCTTGAGGTCAAATTCCGAGTGCGATCCCTTAAAGGGCCAATACTCATGAAACTTAAACATATCAACTCTTGTGTGACCAAACTCGTTAAGGCGGAAAGTGGGGGTGTGGAGTCTTCAGCACCTAATAAATTTCAGTTCTTCCAAATAATTATGGTCTGTGCCTGAAAACGGCCAAAATAAAAAAAAAAATGAAAATTTCATCTTCTATTTTAGAATCGTTCCGACGACCCTGATTATCAGCCATACTTTGATAGACAGAAAACGCGTATCGCTGAGATAGTTAATTCTATAAAAATTGAATATAGTTATTGTCATTATCATATAAACTTACGTTGCTGCCAGAGGAGCCCGAGGCCACCGAATTCATGCAAAAATCAAAGTCATAGGCTTTTAGCAATTAGCCACACTTGATTTATACAAATTCACTGTAAAAGGTACTTTTTAATATAAGGCAGAGTAAGAATTATGTTTGTCATGAACGCTTGCAGGTATAGAAGTCACGTGCACCATCTTTAGAGGATGCCGTGAAATTTCATTCTCAAAGGAAACACAAACGGTTAAGGCCCTGACGTACAGAAGGCGCCATGTTGCATCCTGTTCTCTGCCTAGCTCATTCAGGGAGGTGATGTATCATCTCCCTGGCTAATCACCTCCCTGGCTCAGTCGTCTTCATTGAGATTGGAACGTATCACATTTTGCATTCTATGTTAACAGCCCTTCCACATGCACAATCCACTTGCTAACTCGCCATCAGTGTTTTGTTTGAGTAATAGCAATCTTATAAATTTCTGGTCTTTTTTAATAACAATGGTACAGGTCTTGTGCAGCACCACCCTGTCTGTACTTGCCTTTGATCCGTGCTAACAAAATAAAGCTTCCATTCTTCTCTCGTGCGAACAAATCTTAGGGAGGCAAAGTTTGATTTTCCCTCTTTTATAAAAGTCAAAGAGCTGACGTGCTCGACTGCCTCAGGTGACTTTTCTCAATCAGTGTTTCTTAAGAAGGTGACAAACTGAAATATAAAAGAAGCTTTTGAATAGGCAGTTTGTTCTATTAAGGTGTAACAAAGGAAAAAGAAATAGCCTACCTTGCAAGAGTGTGCTGATTAGTGGTGTGGCCAGACATTTTCATTTGTGAATAAATGAGGGGATAGGGGAGGGGGTTGAGTGGTGGGCTCGTAAATACGCATACTTATATGTTTATGCTCATTAGCCTATAGGCGTTTGCACATACGTTCATACGCCTATAGGGAGCTTGCACAACTGCCAAAAGGTCAAATTCAGTGGACGCACTAGCTGTTCTGGAGGACACTGCGCCACGCACCACATTGCTTCAGTACGTGACCTAGCGTCCGCGTGTATTTGTTTGTCCTCCAGAACATGGCTGCGTTGGTTCACTTTTGCACACGCGAAACCTTCCTGTTTGTATATATACACACATATACATTATATAAATTATACATTATACACTAGGCAAGATGTGCCCTCAAATTTGATCGTGAAATAGCCTTTTGTGATCATACAGTTATCCCAAAAAGTCTTGCTTAAGAAAAGATTTGACAAATTAGGCTATAAGGCGTTTGTCGGTTAACAAAGTATTGCGTATAACCTACGTTTGCTTAAATATCTGTGTCTATGGTTGAGGCTTATTTGACAAATTATGTGGACTATGTGCGCAGTTAAATAGCATTTAAATCAAGTTACAGTTACCACAAAATCATCTCATTTTTATGGATATCAGCAATACCGGTTGGAAGAATGTTAGGAGTGGGGGTTGTGTTGGGGTCGGGTGGGGTGGGGGAGCATCTTGAATTCACGGCACGTCGCACAGTATTGATCCATATGTCTAGTGGTCGAGTAGCTCAATAAAAATAATCTACATTTTTAAGATGTAAGGAATGTTATCTTCTTTCATAGCATAGTGATGTTATTGTATATTTTTGTTTTTGAATGGAGAATATCATTTGTAACCTTTTGGCAGTTTGGGGCAGTTTTCCCATGTACTCTATTGGCGAGACGCATATATATATATATACATATATATACATATATATATATATATATATATAACTTTTTGCATATAATGTCACAGAGCAGAAAGTGCTCCTTACTTTGGAGGCATTATCATTGCAAATTACCCTAACAAGTACAGTCAGCTCATTTGTCAACCAATTGCATGCGTATGCAAGAATTTTGTACGGGGGGGGGGGACGACTTGGGCCGACCATCTAAGCGGAGCGCCTCTTGTTGGTGTGGAGCCTACCGAGAAATTTTTTGTTTTTCATACCTCCCAGATGGCTGGAAAGGGCCCTTCCCATGCCTGACAGTGGTCTTTTAGACGTTCCCTTAAACAGTTTTGTTTGAAGAAACAGAGGATTCAAAACGATCTTTAACACATATTTCATCTTCGGTGATCATGACTAGCACATTCCCTGTGGAGCGCTGCTGGGAACTCAGTTGTGATTACCAAAATGAATCCGGTATTATTCACATACTGACATACAAATCAGTGGGTATGTACTTCATGGTTCATAACCAAAATATCTTCCAGAAATTTATCATAAACTTAGTATATGGTTACTTACCGTTCTCAATTAGACAGGAACTACATAAAGGTGCCGTCCTGGGGAGGTGCCGTTCCTGGGGAGGAACTACATAAAGGTGCCGTCCTGGGGAGGGGTTGATTAAATGCAAAATGGTGCTATCTTTGGGATATTTTTGGAGCTGATCATATTGGACTGGAAAATGTCCATAATTTAGTTCTAATTCTAATTTTTGGTTAGGTGAAAGAGGAGTCTATGCGGTCTAAGAGAAGAATACGTTGTCAACAAACCTCCCGAAGCCCCCCTCTTTTGTGGCTACTTTACTACCTTTCTATTCGGGATAGTTTTTTACGCCAAAATACGTGCGTGGAGTCCACAGAAACATCCTTTGACTATTACCAAAATTTTCCTTTGCTTCATTTGCATTATAAAAAGGCATCAAAGGCTGGCAGATACCTGTATAGGGCCTCCCGGAAACTCTGGATCAATTACATTCAATGGGGGCAATAACATAATGCTAACAGTGGCGTAGCTAGGACTTTTTCTAACGGGTTGGCATGTAGTATGTTGTGTGATCGCCGGCCTGGGGGAGGGGTCTGTGGGTAGGGGTGCCCCTTTCCTTTGAGAAATTTTTGTGCAATCTGGCGCCACATATGCTACCTTTGAAGTAAAATTTTCTGATAAAATTTTCTGATAAAATTTTTAATTTACATATTTCAAGTACTTAAAAAAAAACCCGGCATCAGTGAGGAGGGCCCATGGCCCAGTGACCCCTGCAATACGTCACTGAATGCTTATTACCAGACATCCAAATGATAATTTAAAGTATGATGCCGTGTTCTTTACAACTATCGTATTTTTACTAATTTTTTAACGAAAATCCAGACGCACAGCTTCCAGCAATGGGGAATGGGCGGGAGGGAGAGGTTCAGGAAGGTGATATTAAACCTCCGTACCTGAAAGGTATAGCAAAAGGGGGAAAGGAGTAACAAACGCGTTTCAATATGCTTTTCGTCGTAAGTGTATTAAAAATCACCATCTGTACCGATAACGGCTGCGTGCGAAGCGCTCGGTAAAAATTTCTGAAAAATGTATTGCGACAGAAACGTACTGACAAGTTCCAAACTTCCACATCATGCTACAAATTAGATTGAAAGATCCCATATTGATAAACCCCTACAGATGTTTGGAAATGAATGTCTGTTCTTTGAAATTGTTGTGATCAGAAATATACTGGTTTGTATTATTACCTTCAATAATGGATGATGAGATGGAATGCAAACCGTGGCGCATGCGCGCGAAACGCTCCGACATTTTTTCGTTAAATAAGATTTCCATGACAAAACCTGCATTCAGAATCTCCATCGAGACACTTTCAATTGCCGAAGAAACATACATGCCACTCAAAAAGCCAGTTTTTTACCTGTTGTACCTGGTTACTCGTAAGCAGCTGTGCTTCTCTGGGAGTTGCTATCGGAAGATATTGATATAATAAGAACAACATTGAGGTAAGGTTTGCGAAGGATTTGCGAAAATTATGACAGTTTGAGAAACATTTGTGATAGAAAATGAACACAATAGATCCATCACTGGGTCTATAACATACCTCAACCTACCCACCTACAGAAATCTATAGCTTAAACGTCTTTCTGGATCATTTTAAAATTTTCAGAATTTTTTCGTATGGGGCACGTCTCCCTCATGACACCCCCTCCCCCTCGCCGGCGCCACTGAATTTATGTCAAATACCGACCTATTTTAGTACATAGAAAAAATCCCACAGTCAGGAAATCTGGAATTTAGATGACTCAAAATCGTTTTATTGTCATGAAAATTAGAATGAAATCACCATGTGGAGAGTGCCTGTATTACAAGGGAGATAGACTATGAGTACACGCCATGGTACACTGTATGCTAATGAATTCACCCAATTATAGAATAATTATTACTCATGAATGGAACGAAATTAAATGCATGATACGGATCCATTTAGGCGCACATTTGGGGAAGTAGTTCGTCACAGTTCATGTTTATTCATGTGCTTATGGAATCTCGGTTTTGAAAAAATCGCATCATTACTTCACATAACCCTAAATGTATCAGCCATTTCCCAATTTATGAAATGCCAGGTTCGTCATTTCGTGAAATTTTATGAGGATTCATGAAGTCGGTTTTTTGTCAACCATAATTCTGCAGATCAGCGTGAAGTGAAAAGGGCGAACGGTAGTATGAGGCGTAACGGAGGGGGATCTTATTCTGTCGGCTATTCTGAAAACACCCCCCAGAAAAATATCCACCTCTCACCGGGACCTCTCAAAAGGGGAAATTGAGGCTCACATCACACGGTTTGCTGACGATTGCATCCACCACGAATCAGTTGACGGGCTAAATAAGCTGGTCGGGAATATCCAGAGGCAGTTCAATAACGCACATAGCTACGCCGCCGCTACCATTTCATCAAAAGCGTCATTTCGGTTCCCTTATCGTTTTTCATATTTCCCTATCTTTCTTCCTTCTCTTTTCCCCTTTTCTCTTTTCCTCCTCTCCTCTCCTTATTTCTCTTCTTTCCTCTTCCTTTTCCTTTTTTCTTCTTTCCTTTCTCTCATTTTTTCTCCTCCCCTCCTGGGGGAGGCACATGCCCCCAGTGCCCCCTGGATACGCCCCTGAATGACGTCCAGTGACGTCAATGCATAAGGTCTATAGATATTAGGACCCAATCCTCGCGCGATATCATGCATGATATGAAGTCTCGGAACGTTCTAACCCTAACCTTATTCCATGTCTCCTCCCTAATCCTTACCTTGTGATATGATATTATACATGATATGCATGTCTCGAGACAACAATGCGATACCTTACAAAGCAAAACGTGAGGATTTGGTCGATATTATGGGAAGGGATTCACTAACATTCAGGACCGGATTTATGACTGTGGGGCCCTGGACACAAACCTATGTGCGCACTGCGTAAGAACTTTCGTAAGTGACATTCACGAAAATAACTTACGCAGTTCGTTAAGGCACGCAGCGTAACTGTAATAAATGTACATGAGCCAATCTTGTGTGCAGTTTTATCTTGTTCTGTCGTATCTTTAGCCAATCACATTGATTTTTAACGGTAAAACGACGTGCACGGATTTCTGTGGTTACACGCGCAGTCCTACGCCTTACACAACCATTTTGCCAGAGAGTCGAGGGGACTTTGAAAAACAAAACATTTTGTATAGCATGTATCTGTGTGTGTGTTATGGCTTTTGTACTTACGAAAATCTCTGGAGCCTGCATAAAGTTACGCAAAATATTTACTAACGTTTCCCTTCGTGAATACCCACTAAGGAAAATACGCTTCGTAAGTCTGACTTGCGAGAGTTTTTGTGTGGAAGTAGTCTTTGTGAGTTCGGCCCAGGCAAACTATTTAGGCCAGTTGAGCACAAAATTGCATGTGCATGTAGGCTACACATTTGCATTAATATGTTTGTATTTGATTGTGTGTCGTTGGTAATGAGTGCGCAAGGATGGCCCAGTTGTAGCTTTTTTGTTATCTTTACGTGACAGAAACTTCGTTTCGTACTCATAAAGAGCATTAAAATGTTACTAGATACGAAATAATTCCTTCATGTGTAAGATATATCAAGGTACCTCCAAGGGCGTTTCGTAAATTTGCAAAGATATCATCCTTATCTATTGACATCATCACCGTATTTGATAACAGCGATCTTGTGGACATTTCTGCAATATAGGCTACTGGTGTAAAAAATGTTTACATGCGTTTTCTCTGGACAGGCGCAGTTTGGTTTTATGAATCTGTCTACAACAAAAGGTATAGGGCCTTTCAACTTTCAACTTGGAGTGCCAGAGAAGTTCTTGAGTTTCTCAACGTTCAATACCCATTTAAATGCAACACTAACTGTTTGTTGTCAACGTTTGAAAATGTCACCATTAAAATAATGTTACATACCCTAAAAAACAAATCAAAAACAAAAATCATCCCTGAAGTGACTGTTGTTGTTCATTTATTTATGTGATAATAATTTTCATGGCTGGATTTATGCCCGAAACAGTAAGGGGTGGGGTGGTACCTGGTGGAGGTTCGTAGAAGCTGAGCAGCTTTTGGATTCAAGAACGCTAGTCCTAGACGTAGTATGCAGGTGCAATAATGAAACTTATTTCTTAGTAACAGTTAGGCCTACGTATTTGAATTGGATCAAAAAGCCAACTCATAGCTGAGGAAAAAGTTTGAGGCGTAGTCTTGCCTCTGGTAATAACGAAGAATATGAAAATATTCAATAGACCCCATGTATGACGTCACAACCTGCTTGAAAACTGTTCGCTACGCCCCAGCAGAGAATATGTTACACCAATGTAGAGTTGTAACCAAGTCACTATTTTCTCGGAATGTCAAGTCAACTGCAGCTATTTTAGTGACTCGAGTCAAGTCATCCACTCGAGTCTCTGTGTAATTTCAACAGGGGAAACTTTCCCAGCATTTTTCAAGTCAGGCAGCGTTGCAAGGTTCTGCCGACAAGAGACTAGAAAAGAAGCAAGGCGGACTGTTTTTGAAACAAATGCAAGAGCTTTCTGATCGTTCTTAACAAAGTTGACCATTTTTTATATTATGCTGAAACTGACATAAGTTCAGAAATTTGTCAGCTTACTCAATGGCGAACAGTAAAAATACTTCGGAATTCATACTCTTACAAGCATTCAAAGCATTTTGGTTTTAAATTACACTGTGGTGCATATTTCAATGTAAATTGTTCTGATGGATTAAGAAATATCTCACATTTTCCTTCAAATGAAAAATGAAAATCAGGACTCTCAATCCTGACTCCGCCTGCATTCACAGATAATTTGCATATTTAAGTTAAGTGACCTGTTTATAAGAAAAGAGTATGTCTTTGATGACTGGTTTGCAGAGATGTTCTATTGCATCCCAAGATCCTCTGAATGTTGGACAAGTAATTAACTTAAAGGGGCTTTTTGAGTTGGTTCACAAAATTCATGATTTTTTTCACAACTGTTGGAATTTACTCACATCTTGATGGTAAATGATCCAACTAAGAGATTCTGCACATCTGACTCACAACTGAAATGGCAATGACAGGGTAATTAATGATTCAAATCATTTATTACAAATTCGTGACCAGACACATTTTACCATTACATAGTAATCATATGCAATCCCTGTCCACAAGAACTACAATTTCTCACATTTTCTGTACCTACAGGAAATGAAATATGAGAAATGAGGCTAACTAGAAGCATTGTCATGCTATGCTTTCCTTCAAACTAGTCACAAAAATAATCCATATCAACTCAATGAGCCCCTTTAAACACAAAAATATTGATATGGCCTTTTAAAACTTGAATTGTACATCTGACAGTTTTTAATCAAGTCATTCCTGACTTTAAATGGCCTTATCAAACTTTATATGCATATCTGGAATTGTCTGTTATCAAGATCATATCTGGCTCGATATAGCCACATAAAGGTTGATATTCTTATTAGCAATGTTCTGTTGTCAAATCATACATGGCTTCATATGGCCATATAAAACTGGATATGTATATCTGCATGGTTTTTTTTTACCAGGTCTGTATCTGGCTTAATATGGCCGTATAAATCTTAATATGCATATCAAGCACAACCCTTTTTTCAAGTAATATGTGACCTGATGTGGTCATTTATGTATAGCTGGCATAATGGTTTACCAAATAAACATCTGGCTTGATATGGCCATATGAAATTTGATATGTATATCTCGCATGGTTTTTCATCAAGTTGTATCTGGTTTGATACGGCCTTATGAAAATTGATAGGCCTATGTATATCTGACAGTGTACTTCATTAAACAATGCCTGGCTTGCTATGGCCATATAAAACTTGATATGTATATGTGGCGTGTTTTTCTTCAAGTTATATATTGCTTGGTATGGCCATATGGGAATTGATATTTATATCAGGTATGGTCATCTATCAAGTTATATCTGGCATGATATGGCCATATAAATCTTGATATGTATTTCTGGCATTTTTTCATCAAGTTATATAAGGCTTTATATGGCCATATGAAAATTGATATTTATATCTGGCATGGTCATTTATCAAGTTATATCTGGCTTGATATGGCCATTTAAAACTTGATCCAACATATCAAGATACTCATACTCAATTCAATTCAATTTATTTCTACCATCAAACATTGCAAGAATGTCAGCATATATTAAAATATATATACATATATATTACAACTTATTTTAGAAATGGAGACAAGCACCTGAAAAATTAAGGGTATTTACTAATGGATAGAGGAGCCAGAAATAAGCAGAACTTTTTCAGTCTGGCCCCTTAAAGAAATACATAAGGGAAAGTATAACAAAGAATACGAGAAAGTAGAATCGAGAAAGGAACACAAAGGTAGGACAAACATATAGAATAAAGATGTACTCATCAGAAATAACTATACATAAATATAGGTCAATGGCCAATGTACCAAAAAGGTACTTCTTTATGCTGCTCTCACTTATAAGCCCCGAGCTAGCCGAGTGTCCCGAGTTTACCTCGATTTTAACTCCGGGCCAGCTCGGTACCAAAATGTCCCCGAGTGAGCCATGAACGATAACAGCCCTTGTATAGCCCGAGTCCTTCCGGGGTGAAGTAGGGGCGAACTAGAAGTGCCTCATGTGCAGGACGTGCTCATTCCGAGTTGAACCCCGAGTACCCTGAGTTCAATCCGAGTGAACCCCGAGCGGTCCCCGAGCGCGCCCCGATTTTCCAGAGTGCACCCCAAGTACAGCGAGCGAGACCAGACCTAGCCCCGAGTGAGCCCCAGACTCTCCCCGTGCTTGACCCGTTTGTATATTGGTGACGTGCCACTTGTTTTGGAGGGAAGAATCATTTCATCATGGAGGGCCTCATGTGCCAACAATGGACTGTACTGAATGTCGCCATAGCCGACGCCGACACCGACGCCGACGCCGGAGAACAAGACGTGCTTGTTGGACCAGATCTTTGGTGCGACGTCGACGCGAATATGGTCATATGAGAAATTGATGGGTGAACTAGAAAGCTAAACGAAAGACTCAATCGTCCTTAGGAATTTTCAACCTGTCGATCAGGACTTATTCCAAGAACTCCTGGCCCGGGTTGGACCACGCATCAAGAAGCAGGACACCGGGTATCGACCGGCCCTGAGAGTAGGATTGAGACTGGCGATTACCCTGTGTTACTTGGCAACTGCAGGGGATTCGTACATGTCTTTGCAGTACGGTTTTAGGGTGGCCAATAATACCACTGTTGGTATTATATATACCTTACGTGTGGGAAGCAATCATCGCTGGAAACGCGGACGAAATGATGCGCTGCCTCCGCACAGCAGACCTGTTGAAGGCTGTCAGTGACCAGTTTGCTTCTTGGTGGAATTTCTTCAACACCATGGGGGGCTTGATGGGAAACAAATTGGCATAAAATGCCCGTCCAACGGTGTCTCAGTTTATTATAACTGCAAAGGTTTCTTTTCAATTATCCTGTTGGCATTGGTGGATGCCGATTAAAAGTTCTTATTTGTGGATGTCGGCCCCAATTACCGGTAAAAAAACACCAGCATGCATTTTAAACTTTTTTGACACGTTGCTCCATCACAACATGTGTTAATGTCTCACAAAGTGGCATATATTGAAAAAAAATATATCTGTGTTTTATTTTACATTACTTTCAGTAAGAACAGATGTAAGATGTAACACATTAGACTAGGTCGAGGTGCCTTCGATACCTTTAAACTACACTAAATGTACCATTTTCCGAATTTGTAAATACATGTTTATGTGACAATTTGAGACACATGTTTTTAAAACACATGAATTTTGCCACAAATTGTTACAATTATTTATGGCTTTGCAGATGTTCGGATACAGGGATTTTTGCCGAAAGTAACTTAAGGGATGCATTTGATGCGGATGCACTGGGACTGCGTGCAGTCGAACCATTTCCTGGTTATAATGTACCCATTCGATACCATATTGTGGGCGACGATGCATTTCGTATACCCCCCGAGGGCGCTCCGAGAACCCCGAGTACTCCGAGTGACACCCGAAGACCCCGAGCAAGCCCGCGAGCGAGCTCCGAGCGAGCTTCGAGCGAGCTACGAGCGAGCCCCACGTGCACCCCGTGTTGCAACTCGGGGCCAAGACCCCCGAGTGGCCCGAGTGTTTTGTGCATGTTCAAAACACTCGCGGCCATGCCAGGAGTTGTCAGCAGTTACCAAGTGCTACCGGAGTGCTCCCGGAATTCGCCCAGAGTGCTCCCCGTGTGAACCCCGTTTTGCCCGGAGCGCTCACGCGGGCCACACTCGGCTAGCTCGGGGCTTATATGTGAGAGTAGCTTGAATTGAATTAATTCCGTAGGGTTGCACCACACGTTCTGGTTTGGGATTAACTAACTTTTGTTCGAGAACGGGGAACATGGAAATTACCTCTACAACGGGTATTAGAACTATATAGTGCGTTGTTGTAGGTGAAAAAAGCGTTAAAAGTATGGGGTAGAAGTCCATTGTGAAATTTAAACATGAAGATGCCTAGCTGATACTTATAAAACTCACGAACAGGTAGCATATTAACATTCATAAAGAGAGGAGCGGTATGTGCAGTCAAATGAGCGTTATGAATATTCCTCACAACTCTTTTCTGCGTATATAACAAGTTTTCAAATATGTTTTACAAGTGTTTCCCCATGCTAATATATTATAATTAATATGAGGTAGAATTAAAGCATTGTAAAGTGTAGCCAATACTTTGGGGAATAAAACTCTTAATTTTATATAAATTACCACTTGACTTAGCTACTTTTTTACAAACATTCAAGATATGATCATTCCAGCTTAATTTATTGTCAATGATAGTGCAGAGAAACTTAGTATTACTAGAGGGGAAGACAATGGTTCCTGCAAGATTTAGGAAAACGTTGGCGTTTTTGGATAAGTTGAAGTCAAATATCACAACTTTGGTTTTAGAAATGTTGAGCGATAATTTGTTTGCATTCAGCCAGTGGTAAATCTTACGAAACTTAATTTCTGCCTCAGCGATAGCTTCATGAAGTGTCTTCTGTTGAAATAGAACAGTAGTGTTGTCAGCAAATAAAACAAACTTGGCTATTGATGACGACACATGAATATTGTTGATATATAACAAGAATAATAACGGTCCTACTATGGAACCCTAGGGTACACCTACATGAGACTTTATTTTACAAGAAGAGACATTATTGTAGTAGACACATTGGGCCAGATTTGATAAGTAGCTAGCAAACACGTTATGAGCATTACCCCGAATATCATAAGCATATAGCTTCCTTAATAAAATTGCATGATCAATATTATCAAAAGCCTTGGAAAGGTCAAGGAAAATACCAATTGTAATGCGTTTATCATCCAGCACAGAGGAAATCATATCTATCAAGTTCAAGGTAGCGGTATCAGTTGAGTAATTTTCACGAAAACCATGCTGAAAGGTATTTAATACTGAATGCTTTTCAAGAAAATTAGTAAGCCTGTTAAATATAAGGCGTTCGAATATTTCGGAGAAATGTAAATTTCGGATATATATATATATATATCCAGATATGAAGCAATGTAAAGATTTTGAGTGAGGACTGTCCATTTGCACATGCGATTAACTGCTACGGTAGAGGTCACGATCTGCGAATGCATGCACAGCTGCACTTAATCGCTTGTGTCCACTGACAGAGGGGTGACTTGTGTTGCTGGTGACGTCATTTGCACCGTGTCTATTACCGGTTACCTCCACAGCTGTCAAAATGACCTCAACAAATAGAATTTGAAGAATCCCAACATTAAACCCATACTTTGACAGTAATTCCCACATTTCGTCAGTACTCAGCTACAGTTGAAGAAGGCGTCATTCGCTTAATTGTTGAAAGTCAAGGCCTGGACCACACAGGATGCGTATGCGTTGCGTTAACGTCACGTCACTTTTCCGCATCCTTCCGGAAACGTCAAGGCGCATCGCTGTCTGTACAGGAAGCGATCACACTACGTCAATTTCGATGCGACACGTGGAGATGCAGTGTGTAATTTCCAATTACAATGCATGTTGATTAACGAAAAAAGTGTATGTAAGTTCACAGTACATATTCCATACTTGCCTGCTGGTGAGAACTCTTCCCAAATTTTTGTGCGTAACATTAGTGAGATGTGATTTTCTATCTGCAACAATTTTAGATGGAGAGTTAAACACTGCTTGTTTTACATGTTGGGCCCAAGAGCAACTGAGTAGCATCGCCCGAGGAGAGGAAGAGAGGGAGAGAGGCTGGGGGCGTTAGAGGCCTCATGAATCAACCAATAAAGTTACATGCATAGAAGGCTAAAACTACATATCTGTTGAGTCAGTTAGCTAGATGAGGTTTTACGGCTCAGTTTGTAACCAATTGGTTAAGTCGGGCGGCCAGGGCCTTTTTCCAGTTGTGGCACACTGGCTGTTGAGAGGACATTCAAGGTGTTAATATAATTAAAGAGAAAGCGCACTGGAGAAGTAATGTGCGTGAGTTTATGATGCTAACTCGTGATTGTAAGAAATTGTTTCATTTTTCAACAACTTTTTTTCAGTTTTTTGGTTTATGCACACTGCAGCCACAAGGATTACAGACTGTGTGACACAAGCTTATTTAAAATTGAAAGGAAATCAGAAGGAAGTTTCTGGAGAAAACTTACCGTCTTGGATTATTCAAGTTCTTAACAAGAGACAATACCGGTACGTTCATTATAGACCAATGCAAACTTGCACCACCCAAACAGGCAGAGCCATCATAAAGAAATGACACCTTTACAGTTGACGAATAACAAAAGCCTGACATAACTTTTAACAATACTTTCTTTAAGAAAGTTGGTGTAATAGAAAAGCAAACAAAGATCACCTTGAGAATTCTCGCAAAACACCCCCAAGGCGAGTAAGTAAACCGTGTGGTTGAAAGAAATTTTATGTAAATATTGGTTCTTTTTCCGTGACAAAAGATTGCTCTAGATAGCTCTTTCTAGTTGCCGTATGTTCTCACTCATACTCCCATTTGGTTGAACTCATCGTCTGTTCTGCCTTACAGGCGAAACAGCCCTGGATGTTTTACAGTAGTCTCGCAATTAGGGCTATTTCCTTAACAGCGTTTGTGAAATAACGACCCAAAACAACCCTTTCCTCTAATTTTCATGCTTTTTTCCAATAAGTTTCTTTTCTTAATTCCTCTATGAAAATGTCCACTTTTTATTTGAAAAAAAACGAGGGCGCTTTAGATAAAACGTCAGCGGGACAAATCGTTAGAGTTGCAATGTTTCAACTTCTACTCATGTATTGAGCTTACACACACCACACAAACAAACATTAAGCACACACACTGGCCTACTAAAGCAAATACAGAAATGAGTTTTGCTCCTTTGCAGTTATGTCTTGCGTATATCCTACTTATAATAGTCTGGACATTGCCTTTTATACCAGCTCTGGCATGATTTAACTAGGTACCGGTAGCGTAGCCAGAATAACATATATTAGAAAAATGAGAGGGGTTTATTTTTGTCCATATTTTTCTTTAACAGTGATTGCTACCTCATTACTGAATGTTTTTATTCCATCAGTAAATCGAGCCTTATTCAAGATCTGAAAGAAGACAGTCCTAAAAATTGATTTTCTCTAAACAAGACTGCCCTAAAAGATGTCCTTCATGATTTTCAATAAAATGGACCGTACGGTTAGGACGTTTAATGCAACGTAATGTAGGCTAATGTGTACAGCACCATGCATTTTTGCTTATCCAGAATCATCTCTCGTTCTGGTTACCCCTTCATTTTACACATAACTCAAAGGCAGACAGTCATCACCCCAAAGTACATTTTTGGTGTAAGGGTATCAAAATCCTCAGTTAGTGACTGCTCTTTGATTGACAGTAAAGTTGGAGAAATCAAAATATGTAGAGTAACTCACATTCTACACAATGCAGAGAGAACTTTTGGGTTACACATTACAGCACTGTATGCTCACCAGGACATGGCCCGAAGCAGATTTGTGTCTGCACAAGGAGGAGCTTTATACAATTCTGGGAGGAGCTATACGTTGCTTTACTGGGAAAATTCGAACTGTCTTGGATGACGAGAATTGCCCTTTGAGCACATCTGTTAAGGATAAACAGTTGCATGCTCAAACTTAGTGTAACGTATTGTACATTACTTTATAAAATTCTTCCAAATTGGTGACATGGATGTTTTGGGGAGGATTTTTTACTCAGACAGCAAATCTCTTTTCTAGACCAATACTCTTACTTGCCATGTAACCATACCTAGAATATATTATAGAATACATAAAGTGCAATCATAAAGTGAAATAAGTCACAGTGCACGAACTAGCAAAGTGATATTGTAAGCTGCTATACAAACCTTCTACTTAGGTAATAAGAAAAATGGAGAAAACGTCAATTTGCTGAAACAGTTAAAATAAAATAGCAAAAATAGGAACGATTATCGAATATCAACTATTACTTTCTCTCTTTAATGAAATATTATCTTCTGCAAAAGTTTCTGCAAAGTTCATCGAAAACGTACTTCTAAATTTGAAGAGAATGTGACTTAAGAACCACTGGGTGTTAAAAACTGTCTTTATAAAGCTTTTTTGAGGCTGATGGGGGATAGATGAATCTCACGGAAACTATATTTTTTATGAAAGGACTTTGAGTTCGTTGAACCCCTATTGACAAAAGCTAAAAGGTCCGTCAAAAAGGAACCGAAGTGTGAGAACGATCTCACACATGTCTGTCGTTTGAAATGCAGCAAAATAAGAAACACGCACACGTCCACAATTAACGTTAAAGGTTGTGTGACACTCTACCAAAAAGAGCTGTTTTACCTATCGGTTAAAGAATTAAGTCCTCCAATGAAAGATCCGTTGGATTTATTTCAATATCTTTTACCGTTCTCAAAATATACGTCTTCAAAGTTTGATGGTTTCTGAAGAAACACATTGCCTACGCAAAAATAATGATGTGGAGTGTTGCACAGTGTTAATATTTGTTTTGTTAACCCTATATAAATTATCTCTTAATTACTGATCAGACAGATTATAGTTTGTTGAGTGATATCAATGTTTTTGAAGGAAAGAATTTTAACTTTCATAACAAGCCCCTCAGGGGATAGCAATGCTACTACAGTCCTTAAACTTAATGTTGAAAAAGCAAAGGCTAACATGAGCCATATATGGCATGTCCATCTTTCGATGTCACATGTTTGCATATTTAGCTCATGTTTATTCATGCTACAAGTTTGAAATAGAAATTACCCTGTAAAATGGTCAATATTTGATGGATTTTAATGGGAATTGTGGCTATTTTCTGGATATTTCATGCTTTTTTACAACAAAGATCCAACTATGTTATTTTCATGCCACACAACCTTTAATAACAGCTCCAAATGTGTGATCGTTGTTTCACACAGCAGCAAGTTTTGATTGTCTGAATTTTCATACTGGTTGAAAGTTTTCTTTATAAAAAGTTTTTGGTTTCTGTTTTCAGTTACTTTTCGGTCACCTGGTAAGAGACGGAGGTAATTTGCCCTTTCCAACATGGTAGGGCCCCCTGTGTTCCTCCAAAGAGATCTGCAGTGTTGAAAATAAGTCTTTTTAAGAGTCGTATCCTGCGGCCTTTGTGATACTTTAGGTCAAATAGTTTTTCGCTACAAGCTCATGCTCTGTGATGGGGTTTTGTCTAAACAGTGTCACAAATCTGTGGCCACTTCCTGGCTGGCGGGTCTCTAACATTTGCAGTAGATGATGCTTCAAGCATTCAGTTCGATCTCGTGGCCGAATGAACAGTGCAATGGTAGTTGAAGCAACGGGGAGCCAAATGGTTCGAGTACTAGCTGAATGAAAGCAAAGTTTTCAATAAAGGAATATTTATGGTTAAGTTCCCATCTGAACCAAAGGTGTACATAGACCACTCAAAACATAGCCTGTGTAGCGCCTCTGTGGATATGCCGCCTCCTTGAGCTACCGCATTAGTTTTTCGTGGCAACGAACTGAATAAAAAAGTACGTTCGCTCTGCGGGGTTCCAAAAACAGGGATATAGCCGACACCACTCCAAACCGAAGTGTGTTTATCCAATGTTTAGGTAGTCTAACCCCGTCATAAAAATGACATCATTTCCGTCCCGAGTGTTCAGCCCGCGAAAATCCGGAAAACCGATACGGACGATGCAATTGGTGTAATTGCAATTCACGCAATTACCATCCACGCAGTACCAATATGCCAAAACCATTTAGGCCATAGTCTCGAAGTGCCGGAGTACACGACCCTGTCAAAAGTCTACACAAAATTCCTGATTATTTTTCAGTATATTTTGTACTCTTTTAATTTGCATGCCTTGGAGATACTAGCAACTATCGGCAGAATACTTGTGTTTTCATGAAAGCTTCGGGGTTCTTCCGGGCTGGTCTCGGTTGGTCTGAGAGCTTCGTGGGTGGTTTGGCTAGCCCCCAAACTGATGTCGATTTGGTCTCTGATGGTGTAAGTACGATGCTCTGTCGGCCCTCCTGGTCGGTCTTGAGTGGTCCTGGTTGTGTCCAAAGCAACAATTGGATGATATGGACATCAAAATCCAGACCAAGGTACACCTTTAATCTGAAGTGACCTTTTTTGAAAATTGTAAATTCTAAAACACAAGTTTAATCAAAACTGTGGCCGAATCTATTTAAAACGTTAGTGACTCATGAATGACTAAGTTAAGATGATATATAACTTCTGGCACTCAGAAATATTAATTGCAAAGTAGTAAACGAGGTATAAAATTGGCCAGAAGTTAAGTCAATTTGTCAGAACTTAGTCAAATATTGTTGACTAATTCAAATCAGACACTAAGACCGAATTCTTTACAATGATAAAAAAAATCCACATTTGAAGGAGAAGGTTCAATTACAAATAACATGGAGATGGCTAGGTATACTCCATAGCGGGTTTTTAACCAGAGGTTTCGCCAAGCGGAGTCAGGGGGAAAGTCTCCCCCCCCCCTTAACGGGGAAGTTTTCCAAATTTTCTGGAAGTGCTCCTCACATGATCGATAAAATATGCTATTCCTGATGCCGATCAGTCGCCCCGAAAGTTAACTTGCTTTTACTATTAACGAGGACAGGGTTGTAAGCCAGTAGTCCCCCTCCCCCCTTTGTCGGGATCTTTGTCACAAGTAGCACAAGTTCTGGCACCACCACTGCTGTACTTACCGATTCATACTAGTTTTGATTCGTAACATGTTTATTTCTTATACTCAAAAAAGGTCACAAGTTGGAAGTTACCTAATTGGAGCTAATTACAATAAAAGGGAATACATCAGTCCTTCTACCGTTTCCCCAATAGTGGGAAGTCTTTCAGGTATTACGCAACTTTGGATTAATACCGAAAAAATCCCCATGGATATTACGTTCTCATGGAAGGGTAATGCAAACACGTGACTTTGCAACAACAAATTTGGTAAGAATTAGTGCGACATCTCAGTTCTAAACAAGGGCGGATCTAGCCCAACACTGAAGGGGGCAATCTATCAGATGGGCGCCAGATTTTGAAGGAGCCGGATGGAGTTAAAAATGCAGCAATGTATGCAGGGGCGGCCCCAAGATATTTTAATAGGGGCAGAGCATGGGGAGAGTGATTGTTGTCCTGGGGAGGGGTGTAATGGAAGGCCGTGTCCCTCCTCCCTTTGAGAAATTTTTGGTAATTTAAGGTTGCTTAAGCCGAACGCACACGGGCGACAGAAAACACGAAACACGAGGCAGAAGACACGTTTCGTGTTTTCGCGAAACGCACACGGGCGACAGAAAACACGAAACACGAGGCAGAAGACACGTTTCGTGTTTTCGCGAAACGCGAAATTGTGAATTGCGTTTTCGCGAAACAAGCACTGCTTGATTCGCGAAACAAGTGTTTAGCTAAGCATGTGTTTCGGACGAAAACGCTAATTGTGGCTGTCGTCCAACGCACACGGGCGTCAGCGCGAAAACGTGTTTTCTGTTTCGTGTTTTGCGTGTCTGTCGTCCGTGTGCGTTCGGCTTTAGATGCAAAACGGTGCTGTCTTTGGTATATTTTTTGAACTGATCATATATGGCTGGAAAATGTTCATAATTCAGTGAATTCTAATTTTTGGTCGGGTGGAAAAACGCCTTGCTGGGGGAGGGGTCTAAGGGAAGGGTCCCCCTCCCCTTTGAGAAATTTTTGTTAATTTAAAGGGAAAATGCAGTCACCCCAATCAGAGTTAGTACGCCCCGTCACTCTAGGTCATGAATGGCCTATTTTGATCATGTGACAATATTTTTGTTAGTGAATTGTGAAATTCAAGGAGAATTTCTCCTTGCTTTTCCTATCGTTTGTAATAGTTATGTTCAAAACGTCTTCAGAGGTGCTTGTTGTGCAATAAGAGGGGATTTGCAAGAGTTTGCTGATTTTTCATAGCAAATTTCGGGCTACTGCCCATTGCCTTTAAGGTCGCTTAGATGCAAAAGGGTGCTGCCTTTGGGATATTTTTGGAGCTGATCATATATGGCTGGAAAATGCTTCTAATTAAGTGACTTCTAACTTTTGGTTGGGTGAAAGAGGAGGGAAACCTTTGTTGCCTACGAGAAGGGGATGATGTCAACAAACCTCCTGAAGCCCCCCTTTCTTGGATACTTTATGCCCTCTATTCGGGAAAAGTTTTTACGCAAAAATAAAATATGTGTGTGAAGTCCACAGAAGCATTCTTAAACTATTACGAAAATTATCCTTCCTTCATTTGTGCATTATAAAACTGTATCTAAAGGCTACAAACACTGGAATAGGGCCTCCTGGAAGCTCTGGATTAATTATACGGATCAGATATAGGCCTAGCCCACCCCTCTTCTCTTCTTCTTCTTTCCTTAATGCTTCCTTTTTTCTTTTCTTTTGTTTTCTCCTTTTCTTCTTTTTCCCCTTCTTTTCCTTCTCTTTTCCCTTTTTCTTGCAAATCATAGATGGGGCGGTCGCCCTCCCTAACCCCCTGTGACGCCGCCCCTGAATTTATGTATCCCAATCTAAATTGTAACAAATTAGGTCCACCTTTTATGTCATGAGAATCCAGCAGGCGATTTTTCCCACAGTGTGGCACTGCCTTACTAGAATGTCAGTCTAGGTAAGGCTGGTTTAGCTTTTCGATCTCGATCGGCTTGTCTGCGATATAAGATACGGAAGCTAGCGGAACATGCGTGACGGACAGTGTTGTGTTAGTGTAGTGACATTTGTTTCAGGTCGTATACGCGTCCGATGAGCGCGGGTTCATATAATAAAAAGCTCTAGTCTATTGGGCCAGGTAGCCAGGTAGTGTCTGCACGGAAGTTTGTCATGACATATACCGCTCACCAGAAGTAGAGTTCCAAAATCATTCGGCTAAGCTAAAAAAATGAATATGATGCTGTAATTGTTGTCATCACAAAATTTCATGGGGCGCTGTACATACTGTAAGCCTACTACATAGTGCCCTAGGATGTCGGACACAGGCTTTGATAAATGAAATTATGCTTACAACACAGTTGCACTTATGATTCCAACTTCCGAAGGTAGAGGGGCGCATTGTCCTGGATGGGTGGGCGCAAACTCACCCCCAAAATCGTGAAGGGGCAACTCCCACTTATTACCCCTTGTATCCGCCCTTGGTTCTAAATTACATTGCGGTGTTTTTCATTGGTGTGGTTCTTTCAATAAAAGGAAAAAGGGGAGGAAGGGGGAGGGGCAGGGTGATTAGAGACCCAGGCAGTGCTGTTGTCGAGTCCGAGTCTGAGACCGAGTCACAAGCTTCGAGTCCAAGTCCCCATATAGGTAAAGAGTACACTAAGAACAGGAATTTACAAATGATCAATTTTTACACTGCCTTTTATAAAATGTTGTTGTTGTGTTCTGCTATAAGACTTGGGTCTGAATGGCAGTGTGCGATTGTTCTTCTTTTATTGTTTATGTTTATATTTATGTTAATTGCTTTTGAATATGCCGAACATGGTAATTGCACTCCTATCGTACTTCGTATTGGCGGAAAGGCATGAATTGACGGCGGGATAGCTGTGGCTGGTGGTAGGGTGGTTGTCAATTTTTAACGATCGATCTTTTAATATTTTCTATTAAAAACTTTTCCAAACTGTCAAACTTTTCTTGCGGTCACTGCTCTGCTCTTTAAATATGAATCGGAATATATCGACACCTTTTTCGTAAATGTTCCGGACTCAACCGGCCCTGCACTCGCAGATGTACCTTTGGAACTCTTTACCTGAGAGCGCCTTCTTTTCGAATGTGCCCCGTTTCTGCAAACGTTTCTGCTCATAAAGGTGACTAATACCGAACGTTTGTGAAGAGGATGCATTTCGGATACATATTTGCCAACAAAACAATTGTGCCGACAACCTAACAACATATGTTTTGCAAACAAAAGGCGTGCGCTAGAAGTGAGGTATCTGGCTACATCTTGGTTTAATTGAAGTCTGTTGTAGATTGACCTGTATGGACTAGCTGCTGCAGTTGGAATTCTCTGGCTTCAAATCCACCTTGAATTTCAGCTCCTACATACCATCACCAATCGCTCTGCTACATCAGGGGCAGTGCCAGGATTTGCCTGACGGGGGGCCAGCGACCCAAAGCCCTGACAGCCCCAATGCCGTAGAGGGGTTGCTGAGGGGGATTTGAAAAAAACCTGTGTACTCGATCACGCCATTGCAGGGCATATATTGCATAAAATTTGTGTGTATCGCACTGATTTAATGTTGTCCCGGAATCTAAACTGCGAAATTGCAAAGCGCGCCTAGCGCGCAAAATATGTTTGGGTAAGCCTACACTCAAAAGAATCTGTACCTATTCAGGCGGGGGTCCAGAGGGAGGTCCATGGGGTCCGAACCCCTCCCCCCGTGCTCTTGGCCACCGTGACCAACAATTTTCCACCTTTTTTTCTCCATTAGGAGAAACTGGGCCAAAATTGCCTAAAAATATTCATTTTCAGACAAAAAGTGTCCACATTGAGGAGGTGTTCATTCATTCCTCCACCTCACCAGTTCGAATTATAGCTCAAAACATGCGCAGACGAATTGTCTCCATGAGACTGAGTAGTTTCAAAAGCTGCTGAGGTGTATACCAGTGTTTCCACTCTTCCCGATTCAGTTTCTGCAGGTGTTTTGTATGGCCAAAACTTTATCTCGAATTGATGGGATTACCTGTTGATGGCTTACTTTTACTAAAGTAAACTATTATAAAGCGACCGTCGGGCAAAATGAGTCCGAATGCACTCTGAAGAAGACCGAAGATGACACCAGAGAAGAATTGAAGAAATGAACGTCCCAT
>WURT03315656.1:0-45929 GCA_009936505.3 Holothuria glaberrima | reverse complement strand
GAATCCGTTTTTTCGCCCTATTTTTTCGCCCTATGGTCGACTTTTCAACAACTTCTTTCGCCCTAAGGTGGGAATTATATATATATATACATATATATATGTATATATACATATATATATATATATACAATCACTCTTACGATTACTTGAAGGTTACTTTACAAGGTATGTAAATTACAAGCAAGGTTTAGCGGACCCCTTTAGGCTCTTAAGGTTTTCAGTTGTAAAATATATATAAATAAATATAATATATAATAAATATATATATATATATACAATCACTCTTACGATTACTTGAAGGTTAATTCACAAGGTATGTAAATTACAAGCAAGGTTTAGCGGACCCCTCTAGGCTCTTAAGGTTTTCAGTTGTAAAATATCAAGACCCATTTATCTGTTAACTTTTACAGAAGGTAATATACTCCAGGAAAGTTGCATCATTAAGCATCTAAGCTGGCTACTAGCTTCACCACCGTATCAGCCCTTATGGCCAAGACAAAAGCAGAATAATAAGGTCAAGTCAATGAATTGTTTATGGGAATTGTTGATGGGAATAAATAACTTCTTTTACAGTAGGACAATGAATACAATATGATTTTCTTGACAAAAAGTAATAGTCATCACTTAGGTGAGACAGAATAGTTGTCATGTTCTTTCTTTTCGCTGTCAGAAACTTTGCAACGTCTCCAAGGTTCTGACGGACACTCAGGATATTCCTAGTAGTTGAGCACGCTGCTTCAATTTCATCCTCTTAAAAAATTAGACAATGAGTCTTATTACACAAGATCCACAATACAAAATGCTATGCTTCAGTGACCACATGTGAGATGTAACAAAATCAACAGTCAAACCAATAGTGAAAAATGAAACTTTGCCATATAAGCTACTGTCATCATGTTTGCAAGGCGGCAGTTATGACTCCAGTATCAAGTGTTGTATATATATATATATATATATTATCATGCCAGCATAGTAACTATTTAATTTGTTGTTGTTCGTAACTAAAATAATTCCTACAAGCACGATGTATGCGCCAATTTTACCTTTTCAATCTTGTCCTGCATTCTTTTTGATTGTCTGCTGGCACACATTTCATCTTTATAACTATGATATCCTAGAGCAGAAAGTACACTATAGTACACTTTCATTGCTATGATCTGTATGCTTATAATCCAGCAATGCCCCACACGAGACAGATGACAATTTTTTTTTGTTTATATTTTAAGTTGTGATTGGCTGGTCTATATAACAGACGATTTTGCTTATCATACTCATATTCATAAATCCCACGCCTCAATTTAACCTGATCATTGGGTCCATTTTCCTATATGTTGAAATGTGTTTTCAACTCGGCTTATTTAGTACAACACACAAGTACATAACTTTACAAACAGTTGCATCGAAAACTGTTTTCATTAATTTAATGAACTCACCGTATTCATGCGATGAAACCAGAACCATCTCACCTTCAGTTGTAAACGCAGCCATGAACTTCTTCAATACATTTTTTTGTATTTTCAACCTCCCACATATCCTTTTCTTTTTACCATACCATACCACAACTTTCCCTTAGTGGCCACTAGCCAGACACTGTAAAGTTTTATAAGTATTAATTAATAATAAATACTATAATTAATTAGTAATAAATATTATCTGGAATAAGCACAAAAGGAGTGTTGCTGTTAGAATGACTATTAAGTGGTGCGTAAATCACAGGATCCGAAAATTTCTGACGTTTGATGTCTCTGTCTCGGCTTTAGAAAGAATGGGTCAGAGAAAAATTTTCTTTGATGTTCTATGGTGAGGAAACTTTACCTAGGCAATTTTTTTTTCGAAAAAAACGTTCATTATTTAATTACCATGGACGTTCTCAATGTACAAACATTTCAAGTTAAACCCCACCATATATTAGAAGTAAACTTGAGGTAGTATTAGCCATGGATGTACAGTGGTGACCAATTTTGCATTTCTTTAACTGTTCTACCAAGTATCTTCGTATTGTAATTGATTGTGTTACCAGTTTGTTCTGAAGTTACAAAACAGCACTTGAGCACAACAGAATTTTAAAAGTATTCACCTAGAAGATGAAATCTAGAGAATGAATGATCAAACTATTAGTCACAAGAGAGAACCTATGACCAACTGTTAGCTTCAGGTTTACTTGTGGTGAAAATGTGATAACTTGAAGAGATACCTTGAAATTAAAAAAGAGGGTTTTTCAACCACAGAAATACTTAGAAAAAGCTTCACGTAAACATCGCAAACCTAAATATGGGTCTTAACCAAGGGTAAAATCAACAGGGCGCCAGGGGCTGTCTGGCCTTCGTTTTCAGCCAAACGGTGCCAGTTGACCCTTAAAATAATGATACCAGGCGCCGCTTTTTTACCAAATGTAGCGCCCTTCAGCCTTGAAGTTCCTAGTTTTGCAAACGGCCCCAAAGCTGGTTAAGCGTCTGTATCATATCTCATTGTTATAGCCAACATCAAACTGACAACGTAATAGAACAATTCAAAAAAATTATCACAAAAATATGACAAAATGAAAATTGGTGACCAGCTTGGGGAAAAAAATGGAATATACATCTGAAAAATGTAGTAAATTTCGTTACAAGATACTTAAGCTTCCTTGTGAATGAATTACATTTGGACGTCCAAGTCGATACAATCACAAAACACCAACAGTGATGGACTGAAACGTGCGACTTTGTGCAGGTTACAGTGCCGTGTACGCAATATGGTTTTGTTAAGCCTGTTAAAAAACTCGATCAAAATGTGCACTGAATCAATTTATTATGGGTGACAAAGATAAAATAAACCGATGACACTCTAAAGTGATAGCTCTTGGCTTTAAAAAAGATTATTGCCCTCTGCATACACGTTTGCACTAGTAACTTTACGTTCCTTCCAAGAAGCAGGATCGATGGCCAAGAACGCCAAAACATTTACAAGGCATGTCTGAAAGACCCTTAAACAACAATCTGAGATATATTTGTGAGCTTTAGGCACAAAATTTTCCTCTGAGATGTAAGTTTCTTCCGGATGTCTTGGCTGTGTTACCATTGTTTAACCATGGAGCTAATACTTGGACAAGAGAAGAAACTTCACAAATCCCTTTGAAGACGACGATTATACTGCAAAGGTCAAACTTATACAACTATTTAACACCACTAATCTCTCCTTCGAATTCATTAAAGATTCAATATGATTTAAGTATGTAAGGAACTAAGCACAATAGGTACATGTTGTCTGCTAAATCTTGAATAGGACATCGGCGAATTTTGTCTATCACTTCAGCACTGCCAGTCACTTTAAATGAAAAGTAAGTAGCTCGCTGCTCCGCGTAGTATCGCTTATAAATAAGTTTTGCTTTGATTCCTTGTTCAACGATGAATAGGTATAAACCCTTTACAATATACGGAATTATGGAGAATTTGGTCAAAATTCAACTGCAAAGTATAGACCCGTAACTATCTACGCATTTGCATATGGCATTTACAATAATTCTAGCACTAGAATCTATTCTTACGGCGCAAAGTCCAGTCGTTTTGAATGTTTACCCTGCATTTCGTATTTAGCTATCGGTAACTTCATCGGCATCAAATTGTTGTTCTATTTAATCCATTTGTTAGGGTATTAGTAGAAATGAATGAAGTTGCCAATGATAAGGAGTGTAAATTGTAAGTGTCGAACTAAAGAACTGAAAAGTAGTATTTCTCATCATCGATCATACACAGGATTATCTCCTCACGCATTTCTGGGTCTAACTTTCTTCTCCTGTCCTGTCCATGGTCTAACGTGTAACACATATATGCACTAAGAACCTAACATGTCTGGGACTTACTAATCTTAAGTTAAGTAGAATTAGGGGTTTTCAAATTCTTTTGTAGGAATCCTATCTCTAATTGTTGAACTACTAAGAAATTTGTGAGAATTCTTATGTTCAAGTTCATCAAGTTGTAACAATCGTTTCTCTAGGCTTGGTATTAGAAAATTCAGCTTCTCTCAAAGAGTTGTCAATGAGTTAAACAGTCTGCCTGAGTGAGTTGTTAATTTCACTTCTTCAATTGCTTTAAGATAAAAATTGATATTAAGTTTTATTGTACCAATGGCAGAACCTAATTGCGCTGACTATGTTGGGTATTTGGTTTGGCATAAGGTGATCAACTGGGTTAGAGTCTAAAAGCAAACATCTCCCTATTAATCACCGATTTTAATCTTTTTGATATCCAAACTTGTGCATGGCTGATTAGCTAATTGTTTGCCTGGCTTCCTCAGTGGAGAAGAAGGGTGCAACCAACGGCGACACTTGAGCCGACCAATCGGCCAAGCGAACAAATAGCACACAAGAGTGAAGTACAGTTTGAGCACAGATAACCTCCCCGGTTTTCATACGAAAACTGGGGAAGGTTGTCACACTTCTCTAATGGACTTGTTCGCGATATGGTTTGGGTGTTTTGGGGGGCTGGATTACAGGCATCTTATGGGGCTTTTGCCCTCCTTTGCCCTTTATATGGTTATGTTTTGTTTAATGTAATTCTGCGATAAGCATGTGTATACTGGCGACTGTCTAATAAACGGTGAAAGGTATTTTGGCTGTTGGTGGTTGTAGTCTAAAAAATGAACTCTACATTATTTTTATTTTGAGGAAAGATTTTTACCCTCAAACTTGGTACATACCTGAACAGAACATGATTAGTACTAAAGAAACCAGTACTAATCATGTTCTGTTCAGATACGTACCAAGTTTAAAGGTAAAAATCAGTTTCTTTAAAAATCTGTGAAAAGATCAGTAAAAATCGGTTTCTTTTTCAGGAGAAACAGGGCCAAAGATTTTGCAGTATACCACTAGTACACACAAATATTCCTATGCATTTTCTGAAAAAGCTAGTCAATACAGCCTTGCTCCAAATTTTCTTATGTTTGCCAGTTATTTTTTCACAAACATGATGTTTATAGCCATTTCCTTGTTTTCCAAAAAATAATGCGCTGCAAAATTTTTCATTTCACACAGAATGCTCACTAACATATACCAAAGGATCAGTGAAAAACAGTTTTTGAGGCTTTCCCCAGTGCCGTTGAAATTTGCGAACGTACCTTACCTTAACCTTAATATTTGGTCCACGAGAATTCCATTGCATTGCCAACAGCTTTGACAATTTTAAACGGTTTTTACGGCATCACATAACTGGCCGGTCTATATTATTAATGTAAGCCAACACAGCCCTAGTTGATGTAATTTACCTACCTTGTTTGTAGATGTACTCATTCAATTTTCTTTGCCTTATAACTGATCAAAACGGCAATTAAAAATGAATTTTCCTCAAATATATTCAGATATATTTCTCAAAAATTACTTACGCTTGCATAGAAAACAAACAAAACCACAATTTCCTGATCCCTTTCCAGAACTGGTAATATTATAAGTGCAAAACGTAGGCAACCACCTTCAAAACAGATCTTGATCTTGCTTTCTTTCTCTGAATCTGTCCTCTGTTTATTCCGACACCAAAGGATACAGTAAGCGTTAATTCTGTTTTCATTCATGTATTCTTTTACCCAAATAACAAGGTGCACTTTTTCGAATTTGACTATGTAAGGTTAAGAATCCTGCTGAATGCTGACGTATTTATAACGTTAACCCTGTATATTATGACCTACAAATCTACACAGTGTACTGAAGTGTGTGTACTGTATGTGTGAATCAAAATTGAAGTGTATGGCGAAAGACGTTGGTGTTGCTGGCTCACACAAACTATTACTTCTGCTCTTGTGAAAACGTTTTTTTTTTCTTAAAGGGATTTGCCAGAGACAAAATTCAATGAGAAGGTGAAATCCGCGTCTCAATAGCTTGTTTCGTTTGTAAATACTTATTTTCAAAGAAATTCAATTATTTTCTCAAGGTGATGGGTAATCTTTGATGTCACCGCGGACATTAGTTTGACATAGAATTGAAATTTCTTTATGATGTTGATGCCGCTGTAGAGAACTTTAGCATTTTTGTTTGTTATGCCCTACAAATGGTGTAGATGTGTGCTAAATCTACATGGAAACAAATTCAAACATTCCAGCAGTATTAAATTTTAAGAACAAACCGGGCATTCAATTATAAAGAAAAACAAAAGGATTCTGAGGCAATGTGCCCACTCTATATACACCCGGTGCACATAGCTTTTACAGTTACCTTGATGGGAACTAGAGGTGTGTTTTAACAAAAATAAGCACTCTTTCAAATGAGACTTCTCGAGTTAGGAAAAGAGTATTGCTACGGGGTTGGAGGGCATGAATTGGATTTTTTTCTTTCACATGAGACATTTGTGAAAAGCCACTGGAAAATGCCTTTACATGTTTGTTATGAAATCTATATTTATACAAAAATCTTACTCTAGTTTCCCATTACAAGTGGCAGATGGAATTTTGTCAACCATTAAATAATTATTTTCTAGGGCATGGGCAATTCAAATTGCTTTGGGTGAGTTGCCAAATTTCCTGCCGCAATGTGATCTTAGGCTTGATTTCGTCATTGTACATCCGAGAACTGGTAGAATCCCAAAAAACAATGGAGTGAACCGTTAGAAACATAAAAATGAGTGATTAATGTTGAAATAAATGTATTCGGGCCTTTTATGTTCATCTATTGGATGAAAAATACATTGAAATATTAGTCTTGATGCTACATTTCAAGAATTAACTTTGGGTAGGGGACAAAAGCAAGCTTTCGTGCTATAATGTCGTAATGAACGAAACAATCATGACAGGGATCTCCCATTATCTTGACTAACCCTATTTGGTAATGGCAACTCGGGGAAGAAGCATATTGGCCAACTTATTGATTTGTTTGCTTTGTGATTTCTTCCTCAAAACTGTTGGGGAGGTTCCCCCATTCAGGCCCAGCACAGCTTTCTTACAGATCAGTAACAGTAATATATATATGTACAAAAACAACTTTTGACAAATAAAACTTTGAGGCCGGGCGCTGAGGCTTGCTCTTCAGATTTTGTGGGGTAAAAACGGCTATTTGAGAACACAGAGAGGTTGCATGCAAAACTGCTGATACTCCATATTGCATACCTATAAAGAGAAAACTCACGAACTATTGTTGCTGTACGATTTCAACCCTGGATCTCATCTCAAAGCTTCCTTAAGGAGGCCTCTTGTATACATCATTGGCTATTCGTATGGAAATAAATTACCCTAAATACTTGTCCTTTATCCATGGATACATTACGGTTCATTAGAACCAGTCAGTTTCCTTTCAGGTCTACAAACTGTTTCAAGTGGAACTAACCCCACCAACAGTTTTTTAAGATCATTTTCTCGATTTTGCAGTCTTACTGTGACAGGTAATGAAGGTTTACTGTAAAATAAAATAGTTTGAATCATTCCTTTAGCCACTAGCTGAGATTCATATGAAAAAGTGAAAGGAGAGGGGGAAGGGAGGGAATAAAGGGCATTTCAGGCAAAATTTAATCCAAAAATTGGTAACGTCTCACCTGACATCTCCCTGGATTTTCACCCTTTCCTACAGACATTTGTGATAGTTTAACACCCAATCCATCCGCCCAATTTATGCATAATGATTTGTTATGAAAGTAAGAAACAATGTTCTGATACTACACAAAATGCAATAAAAAATACCAGTTTCCGATATCGAAGAGGAAATAACTACAATACCCAAAGAGCTCAAAACAAAACCACAAGGAACTTATGTTATGTTAAGTGCTTGTTCGTCCCACAATTTAACTGTTGTGTCGATGTGGTGAAAAACTTTGTCATGTCAGATATTTTTATAAGTCAGATCAATTTTCCTATCTAAATGAATTTTATCAGAGGCAGGTTCAATTTTAATATCTGGAGTTGAGGGGCTAGAAAGCCTTTATCGTCTTATCTGAGCGAGGAATGAGCCAGGGTACTTGGATTGGCAATTAGCTAGGAGGGTTTGTGGAGGAAAAATATGATTTCTGAGATTCTGAAAATCCCTTACATTTTGTTTGAAAAGAGAGTAGGTTTGTGTTTGCTTGGTAAAATCATTTAAGCTAACTGATAGATGAAGTTTGTATACTTTTGTGAGCCATGGTGAACATTTCTCAAAAGTTATTGCTTAAATTGTATTCCAAGTTATTGTTAACCTTCTGTCATTTCTCAGGTTACACAAAAGTCAGAACATTATCATAAATATTTTAAGTAGATGATACCTCTAATGAGGCACAATGCAATCAGAAACAAACTGAATGTAAACGTTATGTCAGACTACAATTTTCGTACACCATTGACTGCCGAATGCTAGAAATAATTTTACAAACGGTAGAGCAGCAGGGTAGATTTACGAGGCTTAGCACCGTGTAAAACTAAGTGTGATTAATACAAAACCCATTTTGACTGTCAGTTTTAAAGTGTCTGCTTAAACGCAGTCACCTCCTGGTTAGCCTCATTTCATATTATTTTTCATAATGCAAACGAGCTTAAAAGAGCAGCAATAAGTCGGTTAATACCCATCTTGCTGAAATTCAATCGAATTTCAAGCTTCTCTTGTTTCTGGTGCCAGAGTGAGCGACCCATGTTCTGCGGTAACTAAGTTTGGGCCGTGCCACAAGAGGCGTATGCTCTCTCCCTATCATATTGGAACCAGCCTCTTTAATGGGATTACATACATCTCTGGGTAAACAGTTCATATCACGTACAAGTCCTTTAGGGAAGTTTGAAAACGTTCCTCGGGCTTACAGGAAACCCCGGGGAGCTTATCTGTGTTCTATCTGTGCTTCCTGTGTGCGTGCTAATTGATTTGTTTGCTTGGACATTTTGACGATATTACCGCCATCACAGAGCTTTAATAGATTGCACAATAAGTGGCATCAAAACAGTCATGTCAAAGACTGCCAAAATGATATATCAATCATACTTTTTCACATTGTTCTACATGCATGTATGTAATAAAGTCAACTTTTAAAACATGTTATCAACATTTTAAATCTTACTTGAAGAATGGGTAAATGGTTGATGATTGGACTAATTGTCCATGTAAGACATAGCAGTCAACAGAATTTACATCTGTACATGAATCGAATAAATGGAGGTGTTACCTTGTAATACTAATTAAGTTTATGTATTCTTTAAGAAATACTTCATAATATAAGAAGTTCCATTTTCAAAATGGATTTTTCATCCATTTCTGGACAGCTCCTTATGTTACATCATCGATTTCCACTGCATTTTTTAGTAAATGCTGAAAACTGAAGTGGTAAACATTCGTGTTTTATGTTGAAAATAAGTAGTTTTAAACTTTTATCCCAAAATAATTGGGTAGGGATTATATTTAATGAAAAGAATGAACGAACATGAATTTTAGAAATCCATTTTGAAATTGGAACTTGTTATATTCTTTGAATTTATTTCCCATTTAAGGGTGGATATAAGATTTTTTTTATATGGAGGTGCGGTTGGACGTGAGAGAACTTCAATCGAGTTTCAAGCTTCTCTTGTTTCTCATGCCAGAGTGGGTCATGTTCTGCGGTAACTAAGTTTGGGCCACAAGTGGGTATGCTGTGTACGTATCATGTTGGAGCCAACCTCTTTAAAGAGATTGCATACATCTCTGGGTAAAGAGATAATATCGCGCACAAGTCCGTAAGGGAAGTTTGACATCCTTACACAAGCTTATAGGATACCCCGGGAAGCTTATCTGTGTTCTGCCTGTGCTTCCTGCGTGCGTGCTAATTGATTTGTTTGCTTGGACGGTTGTTCAAGTGTCTTGCGTAATGACAGTTACTGACTACAATCAAAGCTGTGGCTTGTGGTCGTTTTCCTTCTCCACTGAGGAAATTAGGCAAACAATTGGCTAATCAGCCATGCCCATCTATGCCTATCAAAAGATTAAATTCGGTAATTCAAGTTGAAGTTGGCTTTCAGTCTCTAACCCAGTTGTTCAACTTATGACGCAGTTAAAGTTCACAGATATCATGTGATAATTTGTCTATGTGCTTTTTAAGGAGGAGAGCACGCTTTTGTGAGGTGAGCTACAACACTATTTCTAATATTTTCTCTGGAGCCTTCTTAATATTTTTGTGATATTACCGCCATTACAGAGCTTTAATAGATTGCACAATAAGTAGCAACAAAACAGTCATGTCAAAGACTGCCAAAATGATATATCAATCATACTTTTTCACATTGTTCTACATGCATGTAAGTAATAAAGTCAACTTTTAAAATATGTTCCAAACATTTTAAATCTTACTTGAAGAATGGATAAATGGTTGATGATTGGACTAATTGTCCATGTTAGACATAGCAGTCAACAGAATTTACATCTGTACATGAATCGAATAAATGGAGGTGTTACCTTGTAACATGAATTAAGTTTATGTATTCTTTAAGAAATACTTCATAATACTCTTTGAATTTATTTCCCATTTAAGGGTGGATATAAGATCCTTTAAAAATGGAGGTGTGGTTGGAGGTAAGACAAGGGGAATGAGGTTTGATGTATAAGCAGATTGTTTTGGTCCATGCAAACTTTACTGAAAGGAAGTGTTCAGAACTTAATAGGACCAATGAGACCAATAAGACCAACGTTTATTTGCAACTGAATCAGGGTATGGGTAGTTCGGGATACATATACCTTATAAGGGTATAAGCAGTCAATCCAGACAAATTTTGAAACATCAGCTAATCGTTACAGATATCCTTTAATTTCCCTTGCAAGAATTTTTCATAGCTTTTCAGAAAGTAAACACTGCACACTGGAAATTAATCAAACAGATGACTTAAATCAAACAGATAACTAAAATCAAACAATTCAGCCACAAAGATAATGTCACATGATTGAAAAGAGCAGTTAATTAATTTTGACACCGTTGTTTTGTAATCCAAATTGGAGTGAGGGCATATTTCATTTACACTTGATTGCGTTGTATCTAGGAAATAACGTGAAACTAAAAAAGAATTGACTTAGCCAATTTACTGACAAGGAACTTTATTCTGGTTTGTCATTTTTAGACAATACAGAGGGGCATCAAAATGTTTATATCACATAGTAGAACTAAATGTTCTTTTCAGTTTGAAGGAGTAGGGTTGGGGTGGGATAAGGTGGGCAGGGAAGGGCCTGACGTGTTTACAGTTGAAGCAGGTTGTTTTAGGTGGGTAAGTAATAGGATGGTCTTTGGTTGAAAGGCCTAGTGTGCTATTACCCAGCTTTGGATCGGACCCTGGCCCCTCTAGATTTTTAAGTTTCATTACTTTATTAATGTAACTGTTGCTATTCAATCCTATGTAGCACTGGTAGGAGACTCTATTATGAAGAGTTTCTTTTATACTTGAAGCTGTAACATATATTGTCATCTCAATTTCAATCAGTATACCCTGGTATCCTAGTTCATGAATGGCTTTATTAGGTGACAATATTTTTGATATATATTGAATTGTGTAATTTGGTAACCCATGCAGAATTACTTCTGACTTTACCGTAAGGCTAACATGCGATATAGATATTCTGCAGCATCTGGAAAGATATTTGTACGAGAAAAGGTATACGTGAGGTTGGGTTGTTTTGAAATAAGTTTTGAGTGACTGCGTTTTACCTTGTTGAAATTAATTGTTTGATTCATATTGTACTCTTTATACCCCTAGCCCATGTATAAAACTAAAAATGAATTATTATGAGCATAAAACAGTTTTCGCATCTTTATTTTGAAACACCGCCCATACTTAAGAAATCTGGCACTTTATCCAATGTTTTGTAACCTATAATAATATTTCCCAAGGTTTTTCAAAGGTTAAAAGCGTTTTCCAAAGTTTAAAAATTCTGGTGTTTCATTCCTGATAGGATAACCTTTAAAAAAGCATCAGAACATGAATATTTTTTTAAGAAATGTGTTTATCTCGTATGATTTGAATTATCTGTTAGACTCCCCATACATGCTGATATGACAAGTTTAGAACTTATGGGCGTCTTCTGTTAAAAGATTTCCTTTGACTGTCCTAACGATAAGTTAAGCATTGTCCATCCAGTTTTGTAGATATTGAGTCGAGAGAGCTGCTAGATAGGCGGTAAGGCACAATTAACAAAACCAAAAGGGAACTACCGCTGCCGGGATATTACCAGCAAGTTCAACCTATCGAAAACGATGTGAGAAATTTTATTGATTTAACCGTAGTTTCCTGGCTTGGTATACCATGCACAAACAGAACTGCTACAGCTCGCAAGACAAAGGCTCGATTGAATTGCTTCACTAGAATTGTTTGTTCGTGCCTATTAAATCTAGGTCTAGGCCTACAGATAGTTGGAAGAACAGAACTCAACGGGGTTTTCCAAGCTAACAATCCACAAAAAATAGAAAATTTTTACAGCCCTCGCAATCGGGATACGTGGATCAAATAATATAATTGTAATCATCATAGCCATTAAGCAATACTTTGTGAAAAATTAAATGCATTCAGCGCGGTGGTCAGGCCCGTGGCCAGGAATTCTGATATAGGGGCACCGCATAAAGGGGCACAGAAAAAGATGATCTTGTTTGTAGTAAGAAGTGCCTCCACATGATAACAATTAATTTGACATCCACAGAGGATATCTCAAGCTTGCCACAGATAGCTTAAACCTATTGGCTGCACGTGCGCGCTAAAATTTTGTTCTTATGCTGGGAATTTTCTCCTCCTCTTGCAATACAGAGACGTGAAAAGTCTCCCCAAGTGAAGGAAACAGGCTATGACCATGATACTCCTTCAGCTCCGCAAGAGTAGTTGAAGAGCCACGAGGGACCAGAAATTCCCTTAATGCAGGCTTGGTGTTGTTCGGTATGATTTTGGAAGCACCCAGGGGGAAATTCCCCGAATGTTCGATGAATTAACAAAACGACAATACTAGCGCGGACTTTGAGAAGTACCTTGAATGACATTGAGAGCACACCAAGCTCTTTACAGTTCAAAATTCACATGGTAATTATATCGTATTCTAACTGAGTAGGTCACTGAAATTGTTGGGCTAACTTGTTCATAGGTAAAACAACTTCGATTGTGGAAATTGCATGCGAGGGGCGGCGACATTTTGCAGGAAAACTATATAATATTGTAAAACCTGCATGCAGACTGAGCAAGGGTTGCTAAAAGGATTTGCCCTACGAGGGGACCAACATCCTCAAGGGGTCCAACAATCCGAATCCTTGCCAGTAGCGACGCGTTGCCGAAAGTTTGCTGGACTCGAATTTTTGGAAGATTTTGGGTTCCAAAAAATTTTTGAAAGTATTTAGTTCTTGTAGAGTTTGAAAATTCTCGGTTGCTGTGGATTTTTTTTTTTCATTTTAGATAAAATGTAACGGAAAACGAAATACGTTCATTATTAAACGACTTTTGGGATCATTGTTTTGTACAAAAATTTCCTGCCTGGTAACACCGGGCCACCTTTAACAGGAAGTACAATTACTTTTCGATCGTGGTTCCACATTGGGGGCACAGGGGTCAGCACTGGCTACGGTTCTTGTCACAATGGTCCGCCTGTCAACGGGCCTGGATGGGGTAAATGACTAACCTGAACAAACTGTGAGTGTGTTACGTATTAATTTGACTCCTTCTGAATTGCATAAATATGGTCTGCGCAAATGTTGGTGAAATGAAGTGAATTACGTAAGACATGTAAGAGCATAGAGCTAGTAAGATAGTTAGTGAGTTAGTTAGTTAGTCGGTCGGTCGGTCGGTTGGGTTGATTGGTTGGTTGGTTAGTTAGAGGTTGGAGGTTTAACGGCTCAATTTCTAACCAATTCGTTTAAGTCGGGCCTGCCACGGCCTTTTTCAGTTGTGTCTCACTGGCTTGTTTTCCCTACTACATTGCTTATACTGAGGACCAAGCACAATGACAGTAGGTTCCATTTTAAACTCTTTGGTATGACACGGTCAGGATTCGAACCCCCGACATTCCAGCTGCAAGTCGGATGCTGTAACCACTTTATCTTGTAGTCGGTGGTGATTGTCGTATATTATATTAGGGAGTGACTGTGTAATTCGTATACTGATCATCATTCGCCTTCTTTTCAAAATTTCGTGTACCAAAGTCCAAATAAAGATTCATAGATCTGTCGTATACAGTCCAGGCTTTGTACAGCGAATTTGGATTTAAGCCATTGTAAACCTTTTGTCTCGCAATCTGCTGTTTTACGAACACAATGTTTTAGTCTGACGGACATAAATTTATCTTCGATCTCACGAACTCAAATTCACGTTCTGTCCCACGTCAATTCATTTCCGGCTTTATGTTTATACGTTAATGTAATTTCGTTCTAAGATTTACTGGGCAGTTTTTAACTAGCGATAGAAAAAAGAAGATACGCAAAAGTAACTTAACCCTATCCCCCCCACACTCCTCCTTTCACCTTACAAAGAATACACAAACAAATAAACAAACAAAAAAGATTTTGCCAATTTTACAATTGTTCTTCATACAAAACTAAATGAGCTTTGCTAGGGGTATTTCAATCTTATGCCGTATTTCATGCATTGCTCCTTATTCAAACAAGGAACTTAGATAAATCCCCCCAGCGTATTCATAGTTGTCCTGCACATATACGTATGCAGGGAGTATGGCAGATTAATATAATAGGCCACATTATTATTAACAACTTCTACAGTATGTTTACCTTCTACAATTATGTATACTTCTGCAGTAGTGAACACAGAACAGTACTCACGGCTTATATTGATGTGTGCAGTCTGTGTAAGTGTTACGTATTACATTTTGATAGAAATCTGTTGTGGGGAGTTGGTATGTGACAAATAGCAGCTCCCCGTTGTGAGTGATAGAAGTCCATTCATATTTATTGGTCTCTGTGAATTAATTTCCCCTCTTTGGTGGAACTGGAAACTTCTGTTTAATTGGCCGTACAGATATTGAAACCTTTGGGCTATATCTCTTAGACCAATTTTGCTGCAAAAGTGGTAGGGGAATGTACGTGGTATGCGTAGAAGGTACTTATACACAATGTTTACGATTTTACTTTCACCTAACACGACTGTACGGAAACAAGGCGACCCTACCGCCTAGCGAACAAAGCCCTGGGCAGACGTGCGAGTTCGGCATTGTCTCTCAGGCTAAACTTTGTTCTAACCGACGAAGTCCACAGGCCTCCCCATTTCCTAAAAACAATATTACACCGGTCTCTCCTTAAGGCCAGCATTATGGAGGCCGCAACAAAGGTAAGTATACCGCAAACATTTGCCGGCTGTTCGGGGGGGGGGGGGTTCAATACAAAGCATAATCCTGGCTGACCAACCAGGTGTTATCAAACGTGAGACAGTCAGCCACGGCTGGAAACTGCTCCAGAGTAGAGTCAGAAGGTCAAACTGCCAAAACACATGGGGCAAACTCTTAAACTTTGGGTATCCATACCAGGGGCATATGTCATCTCCAAGACTCCACCGATTAGTAATGATAGCTTCGTGTATGATTCACCACAGCAGGACGCGCCGGCGGTAATCGATGCATAGTTGTTGAGTCGGACCCGGCCAACCGTGTCATAATAAACGACCCGGTACTTGACTGCGCAACGTCCCCAAACGTTGACATAACACGGAGGGTCCCTCAAATGGTAGTTTCCCTTTTTAGCACCCAGCTATGGAGCACACTGTCGCTAAACAGGGAAAAAAACCAAGCCTGGTCAGAAAAAAAGAGGAGCTTCTAAGGTAGGTGCACGGGTGCTTATCCCCCGCACTTATGTTCTTGGTACACCACCTTCCCCGACTTGCACCATTTTCCTGACCACATTAACCTAAATATGTCACTCTCGAGTCACACCATGGCTTTTTCTGGTGTGGCTAGAACAATGCCCAGGTACCACAAGAGAGTGTTAGCAAATCTATTGATAACTGTTACCTTTCCCAACAGAGTGAAGAAGCGATTACCGAAGTCAGTCAACATTGCTTCTATCAGGTCCTCCTTCTCTTTCCAGGTAAGTGAACCATAACCAAACCATAGGCCATGATGCAAAGGGGAGGCGCTTTTATATGCCACCTTCCTAGACGGAGTATTAGCGAGGCAGTCTAGTACCTGTCCCCCTTTGATACTTGATAATAGGTTTTTCCTTCGTCTCCACGTAATGCACGCGGGCGCAAATGCAGGCCCGTGTAGTTTCTTTTCAAAATGTCGTGTACCAAAGTCCAGATAACGCTGGATTGCGTGAAGAACGAAGTAGTCCCAGGTAGCTTTCATTGGAGCAGAGTGAGGAACTCCTTCCTTCCTCGACTACCTCTTTCTGCACAATATTAAACCATTAACTGTTGATGTGGGACTATACGTAATCCCACCACTCTAAACCCGTTAAGAAGGCCGACGTCCAAATTTGCCACCCTGCGTACCTAGCTTTAAACTGTTTATTGAATTCAACCTCCATTAGAACATCATTGTTCATTTTCCAGAACCCAATCCCTACTGGCTATGGCTCAGGGGGTTGAAAGGAGACAGTAATTGCATCACGATCAGGAACCGGACATGCCACAACATCACATCGCTTGGTGACAAGGCAGGTGGAAGGTACACACGTTTCAACCTCGAGGCGTCCGTGATGTATGGTCGGTGCCAAGAAAACACCGACAAACCCGGGTGTGTACTCTCCAAACGTTATTCAACCATGTCGTGATTATTCATGAACATGTCCAATTCAGACGGAGGCGTTCATGTGGGCATTTTGTCGAGCTGTCAGCCAAGATACAAGGGCACTGCCAGGGACGAAGGATGACAGGGTGGAAAAACGTCCCCCCTGTCTAAAGGCCATTTAAGCCCTTAAAAGTACACAGGAGAAAGCTCCCGCGAGGATGCTTTATAGTAACGCATGCCAACCCTCCCTAATGAACTTTTCCGATCAGGAAAGTCCACCTTGGCGAAACTAAAATGACTGTCCAACAAGAAGACACCGAACCGAAGAGTATGCAAATTCCCACCCAGCTCATAAGACCAGGTGTGGACATCGTCCTCATTCACAATATGAGTCTTTTGGAATAATTCCAAGTCCACACACACACATACCCACATCCGACTCCTTACGGGGTACTAGGAAAGGACCCGATAGGAAATGCAAGGGAAACACACAGCAGCGAAGCTGCCCACGAAGTAGGCGAGGTGAGCTACGTGTTTGAGGGCGGGCTGCACTGCAAGGCAGGCACGTTCAGCCGCGCGTGGCTTCTCATTGCAGTGGCCGAGTTTTCGGGCAGCTACTCCATCTTCGAGCTGCGCGTTAGCTAGGAAGAACGTGCGAGAGCGGAGCTCAAACCGGCTGTCTTGGTACCTGTTAAAGACATGTTCGTGATTGCCTAGTGACTTACAAAACTGAGATATTCTCGCTCGTTTCCGGCTGTTCTCTTCCCGTTGACGTTCAAGGTGGACAGGAGATCGGCCATGGTGGGATTAATTACTACACATCTGACTAGGGACAATACTTTTCATTCTGTTGGCTCTGTGTGGGTGTCCCAGAGTGATGGAAACCCTGGTCTGACATCTCGACTAAGGCCGACCTCTTAAATGGGAATTTAGATACTCCGAATCAAACCAACCATTCCCCTAGGGTGGGTCCTTTGGTGGAGAATCTGAGGCAGACTCCCCTTCATCAAGTATGATTAAGCCCGACTTCGCGTCCGAGGAGAACGGGAGGTCTTCTTCCATTTTTGTAATTCTATCATCCTCGGCGGCCGGTGGTTAGAGTGTTGAAGAGCCTGCTCGGGGTTCCCTGTCCTCTGACACTGTTTTGATGCGAGGAACTCCCGCTACCTGATGAGCCTTCTCCTCCAGTTCATCAGGTGAAGAGAACGGAGGTTTCTCCACCATACGTTCTGAGCCTATCTGCGAGGGTTCAGGTGTCGGCACTACATTCGCACTGGCACGGGCAGAGCATGATGTGGGACACACACCAGAAACGTGTCCCTCCTACCCACAGAGCTTGCATCTCGCATCATTAAGACACTCTGCCCTGTGTCCCAACTGCAGGCATTTGCCGCAACGTTTAATGGGACACAACTTATCTTCGTGCCCCTCCTCTCCGCACTTAAAACAGGTGCGGGGCTGCCCAGACATATTGGAGACAGTTCCGTACTGTTCGAGTACTCTCGCAAGCAGGCTTTGCTTGACCTCAAAGTTTAGGTACAGTACCTTTCGAGGGCATCACCACAGAGCGATCATATGGGTGATGGTGAGCTCTTCTACTCCCTTCAGGCAAAACACACCCTTCAATCGGGCTGCGTCTGACCTGAACTTTAGGTCGTACGTGTTGAGGGCTACAAGTGCCTGCAGCATCTCAACTTTTTTTTACTTCCATGCTATTAGTCTTTAGTTAGTCTTTAAGAAATTAAACACTTGCGGAGGTGTGTCATCCACATGCGACCTAAACTGTTACTAAACACTTCTGCTATCCTTGTACACGGGCATAGAAGAAGTTAATGTGGCTCGAGGCCACACGAACAAAAGAAAAACCAGCCAACCATAAGGTTTAGTGATTCCTTGCCATATGGATGTTGTCACAAGCTGACTTTGTTTATATAAATCATCTCATTTTAATTTATCCCACGGTCTAAACTACCCATGGCATGACATCAGGATCGGTATTCCTGCCTGCATGATTAAATGCTGAAAGTATGTACCCAGCCCTCTGTTCGTATTATCCCCGACTTAGTCTATTTCGTTAGGCCACTTTTGTTCTTAGATAGTTCCGTGCCAACGGAATCTCGTACATCCTGCCTGTCCTTTTGTTGTACTTTACGAGGAAACTCGTCAGACAGGGTGGTTTCACTAGTTATTTTAAAGTCAAAAGAAGCACTCCTGCAGACTAGATAGGCAAATATAAGCAAAACCTCTGCCGTGGCTGATAAATTATTATTAGAATTTGTAAGGTTAGAAAGAGAGGAAGCTTTGATGCTACACCGAAAAGAACCAGTCGAGTTTCGGAGGGTCTGGGGTCTGTTGCCGTTTATCAAAACAATAAGTTAAATCATAAGAATGCATAATTTAATTGTAGAATTTACAAAAATATAAGGTGCAAAACGATACATGTAGACAGTGTCGTAATATTTACTTAAGTGAATGTGTAACTGAATCTGTATATAGAGTTTTATATGTGCGAAGGTCGCTTTTTTGCAAAAAACGTGTATGAATTCAAACTTGAAGTGGTAAATTATGCATTCAATGTATGTAAACGCTAGGTGTGTAAAGTCTGGCGAGAGTATAAATTCGTATGTGCCTAAAATGGCCACAAAGAAATCAAAAGTATTACAAAATTTGTTACGGATACTACTGAATATTGACCTAGCACAAATGTAGTTTAAACTAGTTGTTATGTCATGTCAGTTACTAGTTCAAGTGGGATGAACCAAAAGTAACGCGGGTGTATTTACGTGTATTTACAGATCCCTCTGTGTCTAGCAAATAACCCCAGTTGTTAAATTTATGCAAGCAAGAAAGTATGAACTGTTTGAATTCAATCTGGATTTCTCGGCTTTGTATGATTGAACGAGTTACGAGGGGATTGCCAACAAAACCAACTACATACCTGTATACGCACCAGGGTTGAGCCCAACTAAGAAGACGTGGTCAAATACTGTCGGACGAGAGATTTTGAAGACGGCTATATACAGAGTGGGCTACTGCAAGGACGTCTAAATGTTGTTTATTTATCCTAGTTAGTAACAAACGGAAGTGTATTGACAGTTAAAGGGAAATTAAGATTTTTGAGAAAGTTACTCATAATTAAGATTTTCTTGACTAGGGAAAAGGTAATGGATTATTTTCTAAGTGCTTGAAAGGCCAGAGAAAGAACAAATTAACGTAACGAAGATTTTCATTTCTTTTCCAAAACTGAAGATTTTTTTGTGGAATTAACAGTTTCAGTTAACTTCTCTCCACATCACCTCATTGAGTTATAAGATACATATATGCGATTAGGATTAATAACAACAGAATTACAAAACGATGACATATAACACAAGTAACATGCAAAGGAAATATTAATTAATCACACTGAGGAGTATTAATTTGTAGAAGCAGTCTCAGGTCTGCAAAGGCTTAAAGCAAATCAAAAAGTAAACATGGCACCAGAAACAATGTAGAGAACAGCCGGCATAATTACAAGGGTTTTTAGGATTTTTTAACATAATTTGCTGAGATTAAAAGAATGTTTTATTTGAAGATTGAAAAAGACGTTTCATTTCTATAGAATGTGGATTTTTCCTGAAATATAGTCTCAAAAACTCGATCATTTTGTTTTAAAATAAGAGCACTACAAAATCTAATGAAATTCATCTCCTATCATATGTTTGTCGCATAGCTCAAACACTCTTTAATGATGAAGTACATTCGTGTACCTTTCTACTACTGTGGAAAGCTCACTATTTACACAACGAAATTTACACATAGAATTTCAGTAAGAGAAATTTAAATTCAAATTCAAGTTTTTCCTTGTACATTATTTCAATCTTACATTGAGAATTACTGAAAACATCACCCAGCCAATTTTGCTCATAAATGTCACTGAGATGTTTTTTATGGTCTTCTTGGGCCACTTTTACAAGCAAATAACATCACCTTGTATAATATAATAGGGATTCCTCACAGTTATCCTCCTCAAAATGTCATGTTTACAAGGTTTTCACCTTTTGTGACCCCAAATGACGCTTGACCTCCACGTTATATGATAGGGATCATCAATGTGAGCAATCAACACGCTAAGTATGAAATCCCCACAATAACCCCTCTTGAGATATCTTTACAAGGTTTTGACCAACTGGCCCTTGTGACCCCAAAATGACCTTTAATCTTTACCATAAACTAGAGTTCAATATTCTCAGCTAGGTTTTAAAAGCCAGTTGGTATCCCAGTTGAGAGACAGGCTCAACCCACTGGAACCCAGGTCAAGCCCTATATCTTGCATATTTCCCCAACTGGGTATTTCGTCAAGTACCTTAAGCACAGACCACAGATTGGGTTTGATGCAGGAACTGTGTTAAGCTGCAGCTGGGACTGCTTTCTTTGTACATAAGGGTCCTTAGACAAATGATAACACTTAAAGGCAAGGGTATGTCTTCTTGCCCGACTGATAGACATTACTCCTCTCACACTGTCAGCATATACTAAATATTAAGTAAATTTCTTTACATAAAATTAATTAAAACCGGTGATTAATGGCACATACACGTTCTGGTAAATCCAGGCGAGGTACAGGGTAGGAGTGGATAGCTTCCAGGGATTCAGGGGGAGAGGTGTGTTAAGATGTATTGATGCAATGGGTGTAGCACTAGTTGTTTATCTCATCCCGGATAGTGACGCCAGCTCATTCCTACCACAGACAAGGTGGAGTTCCCTAGGAGGACAGGGAAATATAGGGTAACCACTCCCCTACCCCACCCACCCATTTTTTTTAGAAATGCTTCCATTAACTTCCACCATTTCACATCCAATGGGAAGTTCCTCCACATTACCTCCCCATTTTTTTAATATCTCTGCCCATAAATATTACAACACTGAATGGTCACCTAACCTATGCCCAACGATCAATGACTTTTTTGACATTCCACACTAAAAACATAATGTTGTCGAAATCTGAATGTTGCAGGAATTTTTCTGATATTGTGGGAAGTTAGCGACTGCCATGAGCTTTAAAGATTATTCAAGAGTAAAGAGGGCTAAAACATGGATTAAGTTGTGCTTAATATATTCACATTTGAATAATAGTACCTTTAAATTGCACGTTCAAAAAGCATTATGAAAGTAAAGTAAAGTGTCGGTGCCCTACATCAAGAAAATGAAGGTTGATATTTGGAAGTACTGTATCATCTTAATACTGTAACACATTTTGAACGTTGGTATTTGCAGTCCTCTCGAATCACATGGAAATCTCAACTTCTTTTTCTAGGTAGAAATATCATAATAAGTCATGTTTTAAGTTTTATTCTCTTATTAAACTAGGTATGTTGCTGTCTTATAAGCAAAAAAGATGGAATATTTGCTTGGCAAACGTCAAAACAATAACATTTTTAATTAATGTCCTCGTTCATTATTGATGCTATTGTTTTATTAAGTGTGTGTGCTTCGCCGGGGAAGTCGTAACACTAAAATCTGACACTGTTACCTGAGACGGCTGATAACTGCATTGAATGACAGTAGACAATGGGTACTATCAGAGACGTGAGAGGCAAGGCTAATGAATGATTTAAATGGAACCAGATACACCCAATCCACACATGATATCATGCATGAAGTTACAAGACTTCTAACCCTAACCCTAACTCAGATCATGACCGTAACCTTAAGACATGATATCATGCATGGTATGCACTTGTTCACTTTTAATAACAAACTATGAAACCCCTATGGACTCTTCAAAATCATTGTATATTATTCGGGTAAACTCAAATAACGCTTAGTGTGCGGTACACGTAAAAACGTCCCGACAATGGCTAACTTTACCCTTCACTAGAAGATGTCACCATAACTTGTTTTTTAGTCTCTTTTAGAGAATTTTACAAAGTCTAGTATTTAGGAGAAATACCAAGAAACACATGTTGTAACCAGCAGATATAGTGACGTTGATTTACAGATCTGCAAGAGTAAATTCGTCTCCGTACAAACATGTAAGTTCCACCATAAGGTAGGAGTCAACAAGTAATAATATGATTGAGAATAAAAACTTCTAGTCAAAAAAAAATTTCTAGTCAAAACCGTATCAACACTGAGATACAGAATTATGGACTTATGGGTTTGGTTTTCTGTGGCTATAATTATTAACAGCAGTAAATCTTTTGCATGTGAATGTTTTAAAATCATAGATACTGCAACATGTTGTTTTCACTCAAATAATTTACATATTTAATAAAATATGACCCAGGACAGGAAATGTGACACGTGACATGTCAATACCAAGTCGACTTGGCGTTGAGCATGTCCTGTGTCATTTCAAGTAACAACCTCCCCTTTGTTATGTTGTTCTCAAAGAATAATTAATTTTCGTGCTTTTCTTTTTAAATTTCATATGGAAAAATTTCTGTATAAGCGCAGTCTTTGAAGTGAACTGTACATTCACAGGCAAACTTACGAAAATGATAGCTTATCATGTTAGGAAGGCCAATCAGTCAATTTTCAAAATAAGATCAGTACCTGTTCTTAGGTTTACGCTCTTAAAATGTATAGTTCAAACGATAACATATATGACAACTAAAAAGAAGCTTTAATGTCATGTTCTCCATGTGGGTATACGATTTTCTAATACCACCCATTACTAAGGTCGCGACGTTGTTAAAATTTCTAATGCTTCCTGATCAAATGAAAAATCATCACTAATGAAACACTATATGTCTTCCTCACTGGCCGTATGATTCGTTGCGTTTCGAGTTGAAGTCAACTGCAATAACGGGAACACACTTTTGAGTACTAGAAAAGCTTTCATGAAGTCGTGATGTATTTTTTTTTACAAGCAACGTTTGCATGTAAGGTAGTATGAGTTAACGAAGATTAAAACTACAGAAATGAAAGTTGTTACTACTTTAGATCACTGTTAAGATATGATTAACATAAACCTGAATTGTAATAATGAAATTGTTACCTACATCCTATCAATCGGCGCCAAAGTACGGAAACCAACCGACCGTACCAAATAAGTTAATTTTTCTCTTATTCTTAAATATTAAAGCTACATTGCAGCGTACGAAATAAAAAGATATCAGATTTTTCGAAGATACTATGTGCAATAAAGCTTACAATTATTAAAAGGATGTGTTCTACAATTAAAACCATGGGTAATTTATCCTAGCCTTTGGTAAATTTCTGGACACGTTAGTGTGGATCAGCTAAAAAAGTATTTCTTGAAAGAGAAATATGTTAAGTAATATGTAAAATAAAATTGTACACTTTACGTTCACATTATATGAGAATGTACAATACACTGATCTCAAAGTAGGCCGTAACATGCTGTTCTTCTAAATCGATATTTTTATGGAAACATTCTATAAAACTGACCGAAAACTGAATATAAGATTCTATATTATCCATTTTTGCTTGTGCATATTAGGCGTATGACGTTAACTCCACCTTAAAAAAGAAATGTCCTTCATTGTTGAGAAATGTGACATCACCCCCTCTCTCTGTGTAACGCATGTTTACATTCTAGCTAAAAGCTCGTACGGTTGATGGCGCAATTGTTGAAGATGTCTTCACTTTGATACCGGAACTCAGCCAGCGAATTTCAGATGGAGCCAAGAGTCGCGTCCTGTCTCTTGTCACGTTGAGTATTTAAAGGATAGGATGTAATGCAGATCTGTTAGTTGTTTCACACCTACCTACATTTAGACTGTGTGTAATGAACATAACGGACCAGTGGTGGACGTTTCAACTACCAAATCAAAATATTCTAGTAGTTGCATCAAATGCTGTCGAACATTTAGTTTGCACACAGATTTCTTATCTGAATGCTGGATTATTCTTTTTCCTTATCAAGCATGGAAATTAACACTGTGCCACCATCACCCAGTCAGAATGCTCAAAATTCAGGTAGACGACTTCCTTTTAGTTTAGCGGTGACGATGTGGTTGTTAGGTGCGATCACTTGGCCAGGTAAAACAACTAGAAATGGTTACAATATGCAAACTCTTGTCGTTACAGAGAGCAAGTCTGGTAAGTCTTATAGCCATAATTTTTAAAACATTCAAATCAGTAGTAGCTTTTCTCCTTCACGACTAGAGACTGCTATGATCAATTTACAAAACGTACAAACGATAGTGAAGAAACACTGCTGTAACAACGGGAAATGTTGCTAATACTATTTAAACCACTTCGCCCTGGATATGGTGGACTTACGATCATTTGATTAATTTGACCCATATATAGACAGCCAAATACATACCACTGCTACCCTAAAAATGGTTTCAAAGGACAATGATCTTTGAGAATCAGAAGAACCAGGAGATGGTGCCAATAAACCGCTACTACTACTACTACTACCACTACTACTAGTACTATTACTACTACTATTACTGCTGCTACTACTACTACTATTACTACTACTAGTGCCACAACTAATGAAAAAGAGGTGTGATACTAAACTTCTCAACTAGTCGATTCTCGCATTCGTTACAGCAAGCTGCAGAATGTAAACCAGGGTTAATCTTGTTGCATTTTGAATCAAATTGGTAATTTTTTAAAAGTGTCAAAACACATTGAATTCCTTAAATTACTTTTCAGCTTAAGTCAATGTCAAGTAAGGACCAAATTCCAGTATTTATCAGAGGACGTGATTCTTTCATTCGTTTTCTTTAAACATTTTAACATTATTGAATCTTTAAAGGGAAGTATTGCATTTGAAAAGATATCACAATATGGCACAGATGTAATCCCGTTGTGGTCTCTTCCCCAACGCAAATCACAAATAACTTGCAGCAGATCAACACTAATATCACGAAATATGGACAAAAAGATGTAACAATTTTCTTATCGCACCGGCTAAATATCAAACGATAAGCCTCGCCCACATTGCAACGTTTGGTATTGCTGATATTCATTTAATAAGAGCGGTTAAGTGGGGTCATATTTACACGAATTACGCAATACGTGACCTTACTAACCCTGTGCTTCATGCTCACAACAAGCTACCAAAACAGTTTCCGTAACACCTGTGTTGTACTGTGGGATATTGCAACTTACCCAGGGAGATGCAGTGCCATCACCCTGGTCATATCACCTCCCTGGTTCACCATACTGTTCACGTGTCACACAATGTGCATTTTTAACTGGACAGTACGAATACGTTGCAGACTTTAACAAAATGTTTTGCAATGTGGCATCACAGGTTCGTAAAATTTTCGTCTTCTAGTAGATTCTAAACCGATGGTAGCAGTTAGCCTGCAATAAACTCTTTTACATATTACTGTTTTGAAAGCGAAATAACCTGTGAAGGGTCAAAGGATACAATTCGAATAACAGTCATTATAACTTTGTGAATTGTATACCACCGAGGTGATGAGATCCCCTTAGCATACTAACTGTAGTTCAGTACAAACGGTGTAGTAATATTTCTCAGTAGTTCGTAATTTACGAACAATTTGTACATGCTTTGGTGTCTGTTATTCTCTCACTTAAGGTGATAAAAGGATTGAATTGGTGGATTTCAAATCAGGTGACGAAGGTGTGGTTTTGCATGCATAATTGTTTAGGTGAACAAATTTGTCAGTTGTCACATAAAGGTTAATTACTTGTAAATTAGTGCTAACTAGGTCAAAATTTTTCCCAGTTACATCTTCTTCGACCTGGACCCGATCGTATGTAAAAGAGAATAGTCTAAATAAAAAGTCTAACAAATGCAATATTTCCTTTTAAGACCAGCAGAAATATAAATGTGGCGAAAATTATTGGAATGAGCACTTGCAATTTTAATACAGTGCTAATTGTTTTAAAAAGATGAACTTGATTTCAATGACGAATTTGAAGAGTACAGCCACACCAATTTTCCACGACTGGGTGTTTATCCAGCCACTCTGGCGCTCCAAGCATATTCGACGTAAAATGGTAGTGAGTTAAGAATTTAATTTTTTGAACTTTTGAGAAGCCAAATACCCCCACATTGACGCGTCACGCACAGTGGATGGTGAAATAATTCTTGTTTTAGAGTGTGATATCCTGCAATATTGGGTGTTTGAGACTGAAAATGTCCTCCATACAGTGACTCCCTACTCCCCATACACATGGTGTATGCAAATCTTATTTGTCTAGTTTGTGTTTAGAGTGCCATTTAGAGTTATTAAAATGTCGTTTTGTTTCCTTTTCTGGATATCCCTTTTGAAGCACATCCCGAACAAAACTGAATCCGACCTTTTTGAGTGACTATGTTGATAAAACTGTCTACATAAGGGTTCGCGGATATTTTAGCAGTGTCAATGAAAGTCCAAGTATTGGTCATACAGCCTATGTTAAATAAATGCTTTCCAGGTTTTGAATCGTCATTACCACTTTGTAGCTAGAACCAGTGATTTTAAGTGTAATATTATTACCAATTTCTAATTTTACTGCCTTGTTTGGTGTGAGTGACAACCGATTTTGTTTTTCTTTTCAAAACAGAAACTTCAACTTGGGGTCAACGAATTGCCTCAATAACTTCAATCATGTTCATCATCATCCTTAACATTACTTCAATCCTTACTTTCGTATTGTACATGATCTGTTATTTTGGTAAAACTAACCATTTCCTGCGATTTATCTCCTTCACTTGCTACTGGCCACCGATGATGTCAACTCAAATCATCTGTTTAATAGCTTGTATTCGTTTAATGCAAAGGTCTCCAGCTGATCAGCATGGAAGTGATATCACGTGGGTAGATGTCTTCAACGAAACATCTTTCAGGACAACTCTTAATTACTTAACTAATTTTAGAGAAAGTTGCCTACCTAAGATAGGCGTATTTTTCTTTCTTTGTTTCTCTTCAATATCCGTGTCTGGTACTAAGGTTGCTTTCTTTTTAAACACTTTACAAAAGTGTCCAAATTGGCTATTGTCTTTTTTCCTGTATGCAGATATTTCTGCTTTAATGTTTTATGCCACATTTTGTTATTACTTATGTCTTAAACGCATCATCCTTGAGGAAAAGTGCAAAGAAACTGCAATATCTATTAGCACCAATGTTGGTGAAGTCGAACACTGCATTTGTAAGGTGAGAGAGTTTTTCCGAGACTATTTGCAACTTCGAAAGTTGCTTTTACCATGGCTATGCTTTGTAGTATTTAGCTCTACATTCGGAATTACTGTATTTTTTACATGGAGCTACAGTGAAAATGTTTTAAAAGATACAAACACAACCAATCTAGATTCATTGCATCTGCTTTCCAACACTAGTTACTTTCAGTCATTTTGTGCTTATAACTGTGACAAGGTTGACTTTTTGAAAGAAGGGGAAGGTCTCATGTGGTACGACATATTCGTACTTAGCAGGCATATTTTAACTGGGGTATTACCCATGGTGGCTGCTGGAATAAGCCTGGATGTCAAGTATATTTGGGATCGTCTTAAAATCAAAATCATTTTCATGTATGCAGATAATGATAAAGATTTCTGGAACCCTTTAATTAAGTTTATGGATAAACTGCATCCCACTTCTACTGCTGATTTGATACTTGCCATACTTATTCCATTGATGGGACTTGCCTATGGACTCTTAGGAGGGAGGGAAAATAACTTTTAAGTCAGTTTTGAAGAGCTTTTAATGTAAATACTGCCTTATATGTATCCTATGTAGTATAATATTTACAAATTTTCAAATGGTTTTCAATAACCTGAAACTCTGAAAGCGTAGAGTGTACTTATGAAAATATTTAACATTAAACGGGAGAAAGAGTATTACTTAGAGTTGAACTACTATTTTCCTTTGATGGGTTGAATCCGAGAGGCTAACGTAACATAAAATGGTGTCTTATTAAAGTTTGTGTATAGGAATTTAAACATTGTAGGCACATATATTGCAACACCTTAGAGTCCTGCATAAAATATCAAAAAACATGCTTAAAATATTATGTACAATTTGCTAAAAAGATATTTAGAGTTTTCAATCAAAATATATTTTTACTGATTATTTCTTGAGATTTTTTGCACTTTTTTAAGTTTGGGGATATTTTACTGTACTATTTTACTTCTTCGGTGCTTTTCCGCCAAATTGGCTGACAAATCCTCATGTGCCAGGGATTGTTTAGTTCAGTCTTAATTTAAAAAAACATTAGTTTACATCATTTTGATTGAGGCCTTTCCAGAAGATGTCAGGGACCAAAAACGACTGCAATATTGTAAGATCTGAAGAAGAAAAACCATGGATGTAAATCAAGATTTTAAGTTCAAAATTTGCTGTAAGAAGAAGTGATTTCGACTATTATACAGAGAGCTGTTCATCCCACTATTTCTAAAGGTCGTAGAGAGGACTGTGTATAGTGTGCTACGGATGAACGACAATGCACAAGCCAGTTTACCATTACAAATAAGTGTCAATACATAATTATTTGAAACCCTATAAATTTCCGAATATCAACATTGTTCTGGAAAGGCTTGGAGAATTTCCCAAAACTACACACACTCTGTAAAATTTTCAGTTGACATGAATCGAAAAGTTTTTTGTGGCAAAACTGTGATTATGCATCTGCTTAAAAATCATACTGTTTTCCTTCTTGAATCATTTTACAGTATTTTTCAGTGGTCATCATTGCTCTTTTCAGTCTCATGATTGGAAAAAGCATGAAGGTATTACCAACTTCTCATTAAAAATGAGCACTTCAGCAAAATTTGGCTCATCACAAGACATTGGAAATTTTAAGAACCAATCTCCAAAGTACCCTAGGCTAGTTATTGATATTTTCGCCACTCTGTTTCCACAAACGCTAATTTAATTCGTAGGACCTCAACCTTCGAATTCACTATTCTCTCTAGACTCGATTCTGACTCTGAAGGTCAATGTTATGAATTTAAGGGTCATCTGCTTCAAAATCCGACGTGTTTTTTCTTAAAGCCATTTATCCTTCCTAGACCTATTGGTGACGTCAATACAGTAGGGCGTTGTTAGGGTATGGCCTAATGCCTTGTAAAAAGGCCATATCGATATCTGGGCAAATTTAAAATCTTATAAGAGGACAGTATACCTGGTTGAATAGGAGAATAAAACTTTAAGATATGACTTACTATGACTCTGAAAGTTTTTCCAAAAAAAAGTTGAGATTTCCAGGTGTTTCAAAAAAAACTGAGCAGGCACAAACGCTTAAATTTTGTCACTGTTTCAAGATGTTACAGTACATTCACATATCAATTTTCATTTTTCTGATGAAAAACACCAATATTTTCCAAACTGTTATAAAACTTTCTTATCTTAGATTTTAAGCCCTGATATTCTTATTTAAGAGCAGTAAACAAAACTTAATCAATCTTTTGAAGCTTTTAATCCTTAAAATAATCGTTTTTACCCCTTATAATCCCACAATTTCCACAAATTAGGAAAATTCCTGCAACACTCAAAATTTGATAACATTTTGTTTGTTTTGTAAAATGCCAAAATAGTCATCAAAGTATCGCGTAAGTAAGGTGATTTTTCAGTGTGGTCATCTTCAGGGGTGGAGATATTTGAAAAAAATGGGGAAGAAAATGGGGACGAAGACTCTTTGGATCAAAACTGGCTGTGTTAAATGGCCAAAGTCAATGGGAGCATTTCCAAAAAGTGGAAGGATAGCTTTTATTCCCGTGCCCTAAGCTTGTACTAAGCTTGTGTCACAACTGGAATATGATAAGCAATCAGTGGAATGGCAAAGGCGATAAGCGCCTAGGGTGGATAAACCCTTCCTTTTTTGTCATTGGCAGAGGTTTACTCTTGACGATGGAGGTGGAGGGGCCTTATTATGTAACTGACCAATATGCACAACGATGTTGCCGAACAGGCCCAAAGTCAAGGGGAGGAGGGATGGGAGTGCACTCCCCCTGAACCTCTAGAGGCTATCCACCTCAACTCCGTACCTCATCTGGCTGTACGGGCATGTGTGTCTGACTCAAACTGTTCCAATGAATATGTGCAGAAATTTTATATATATATATATATATATAATTTTCTGGCACTGCTAGTGAAGGAATGCCTCAAAGTTGGGACAGAAGACAAACCACTCCGATTAAGTGTATTTTCGTCCAGGGTCGTGTATGTACAAGGCAAGCAGCCTTAACTGCAACTCATATCGGAATTTACCATGCACTCTTCTTTCTCACTTCCATAACTTTCGTTCCCCGGATTAGAATTTCAGGGGGTAAATTAACCTAGACAGATAAACTTATAAACTTTCATTTAGCATAGATTACATTATAATTAATAAAGCGGCACTTTTTCGATAGGGAAGAAATATTGATCCTTCCCTCTTTTATTTCCTTTGTTTTTAATGAAGTCATACTGTTATAATTCTAACGTCCTAAGGCGGTGAGACCAGTAATACGAGAGAGGAATTTGGACTACGATTTTGCCTCTTTTTGAATAGTTATGTTTCAGAGTCGTATAAGAACCTAGGAAGGGGATCTTTATGAACAAAATATTGAAATAAATCTAACAAAGGAAGTATAAGGACAAACTATGAAAACTGGACGAAATTTGGATTTGTTTTAAGTCATGAAAATGCAATTTGAAAACAAAGTGCTATGTTCGTTAACGCCCAAGCGTTTCAAAATTAAAACTGCGCGTTAGAAGGAAGAGGAGCGTTTTGGGCCTGCATATACCGATATGACACACAGTTCATGCAAAAGACCCTGTGGTCTGTGTTTAAGCTACTTGGCGAAATACCCAGTTGTTGAAATATATGAAACATAGCTTAACACAGTTGAATCCTCGTTGATCACAGTTGGATTTGCAACTCGAATTCATACCGGGGAACGAATTAAATGAGTTACGGTTATAGCATTTTTTATGTAAAACTCAACTTCGTAGATAAATGACAGCAATAGAACAGACTTTGAAATTGGTTTATGGAAATATTGATGGTACTTTTACACAGTATAAATGTTGGCGGTAATGGGTCATTGCAAAACAACGACACTACTGAAACTCCTGTACGGTTTAGTGGCCCATTTCATGCCATGTTCGCCTACTTGGATTGTCCGGTTTCTTTAATAGGCGAGATTATTTCATGCTTGTAGAGAATAAAAAGCCTCTGTAAAATGGCTGAGTTGAAGTTTCATCACAGCCATAACAAGGTACTCAAATGTGGTCTTGGATATCATAACAAAATCAACAAACTGTCTATCATCTGATATGCTTACTTTATTCCATGGACATGTTTGAGAAGTGTTCACGCCAGAGCTTTAAAACACTGCTATCGGCTTCCTTAACATAATTTGACGTGTAATACCTTTTAGTACTTGTTATATAAGATAAATGAGTTCATGCAGCCAAAACTCTTCCGGCTGCCTCATTCTTCCAATGTGCTGATGACGTTTATGTCCCTAAAGGCATGTGGACATGTCACCAAACATTTGTTTTACTCAAAAATGGTAGATTAAGATCTCATAATGAAAAATCCGTTGGAATTCCTTTGAATAGCTTTTACCGTTCTCATAATATTTCTCCTGACAGATAAACTAATGTTGAGGTTTCCCATTGGCTATGGGAATATTTTCATGTTGAGTTCTTGCAGAATTTCTGTATTTCTTTGTTAACCCTTCTAAAATAGTATGATTATTTCTTACCAGCTACTTTGCAGTTTGGTTTTAAATCTGGACTTTTTCAAAGTAGTAAATTGTTACTTTCACCTCTTACTTAACACCTCGGAGATGCCATCAGCACAACGGTCTTGGAATAAAGATTGCGCTCACAAATGTTAACATATAACACGCACCTAGTGGTTCCCTCTTTCCACATCACATAAACCTCATGCTGATTTATGGTATAAGAGAATTAAACAGGGTTATTAGTAAAAGGTCAACATTTGATGACTTTTTATGGATATTGCGGCTGATTTTAAGATTTCGATGCTTTTACATCAAATGGGCAGTTGCGATCTTTACATGTCCACAGACCTTTAATTCTCATTTGTGTAACGGTGACGATCGTATAAATGCAGTAAACACACTTGCCTGACGTTACAAATTCAGCTGAATCACTGGATGTACAATCCATTTTGTTGAGATGTGAACTTTATCCTTCTTCATAGGTTTATGTGAAGACATTTAGGGAGCACACACCCATTACCTTCTCCATTGATTTACACACTCTCCTATAGCCTTGTCAGAGTTCAGGGTCAAAACAGGCTACCCCTCAAATGAAAGCTACCTAGTAAACCTATTATGGCATTTCAAATATATTGCAGCATGACCGTTGAGATTTTGAGCTATGAGGTTAGGACGTTTAGAGGGTATACACCCACCCACATTAACCGAAAGGTGACTTAAATCACTAATTTCTTCCCACAATTTTATAACGGTCCAAATCACTCTAAATCAATCCATATTTTGCACCACCCACACATTAACATGCCTTCTTTTACATCCAGAAAAAAATCGGCATCAAATGATCACCGAAACATGAGAAATTTAGTATAAAAGGACCTAAAATTAACGGTGTACTTTGGTACTACGTTTACTTTTCTACAGTGGGCTGTTTCTGTTAGTATTTCTCTGTTGTGACCCTTGGGAGACTCCTTTGAAAATGCTTAGAATAGCTTTTGTACAAAATGCGATCTTTCTTGACGACATTCCTTCCCTGCAGCTACTTTTCAATTTTGACGTCCTTGAAGTATGTACTTGCAGGGGCTCAATCACATAGTTGATTCAAGCTCAAATTTAGTAGCAAATGAAACACTGTGAAAATATTCCAGACTCCAGTCAAGATTTTTACTAAGTGGCTGAGTTAGGCTTACTTCAATCTCTTGGCTTCTACTGAGGGACATTAAGGTCTCCCAAGACTAGGACTAATTAAAAATGAAATTTCATAGACTTACAGGCACAAAGAACTTACAGTTTACAAGTGAAACATATATTTTCCCTACAAAGAGGACTTGAGGTCAATCAAAAACAACATGATTCAACTAAGATAGCCTACAGGATAATTGAAGAAAGTATTCTTGTTCTTTTCAGGCACTTCATAGTTAAAATATAGGAGGAACAAGAAGAGAGAGGGGAAAGGGACAGTCTTGGATATAAAGCATCAAAAGAGAGGGCTACTCTGCTGGGTCTCCCACACCTGACATTCCTTTTTGTTAAAGACCATAGGCTACTGGATTCTCTCAAGCGCATGCATGACTAGGTCTACAGTGCAGTGAAAGAGTCTGTCAGACCATGGCGGTGGGGAATGACCACTTTAACATTTAACTATACCTTAGTTTTTTAGTTGTTTCCAAAACATATGACAATAAAGATAGCAGTGGTTCAAAAAGTCGTCAAAATCTCAAAGACGGTGGCATTTGCTTAACCAAAAACGTCAAACTTGACCTCAGAAATCGCTCTTGTGTATAATGTTGAGAAATTTTGCCAAATCATCTGAAAAACACTAAACGGAGTCATATAAGCCTGACTTTTATGTAATGACATACGAAATGACAAAACTCAGTCATCCAGCAGAGGGGCACATTAGCTTTTCCATTGACTTTAACACTATTTTGTCTCAGTTTCATACCCCTATAGCATTGTCAAAGTTCACAGTCCACTCAAGCCACCCCTCCAATGAAAGCTGATGAGTTTGCCTATTTTGGCACTTCAATTTTTTTATAGCATGACCGTTTAGATTTTGAGTAATAAGGGGATAAAGTTAAGAAGGTGCACACCCACCCACAAGGTGACAGAAATCACAACTTTCTTTCCACATTTTTTTAAACTGTTCAAATTCCTATTAATCCACCTACACATTAATATGCTTCTTTCATATCCATGAAGAATCGGAATTAACTGATTATAATTACATGAGTTATTTACAAATAAAAATTACCAAAAATTGGTACTTCTCTTTTTTAGTGGGGTGTTTTTCTAATGGTGGTGGATCCCATTACAGAAGGAAAGGAAAGGTAGTCATCTTTAATTTTTCTTCTCTTGTAAAACAATTGTTACATTTATTTTCCTCTGAAATTGAGATTTCACTTTGATATGGAACATTTCTTGGTTCAGTTGGCTGCCTTCTTACTTCACAGTCTCTCTTCTTATATACCGTCTCTCTTGTTGAAAGTTTGATATCATAACTCGGAAGTCTGTTCCCAACGAAGTGTCAGGTTAGGAATGTTGGATGTAGGCGTTCTACAACAAGGTTTGCATATATTATTCCTAGGAACATATTTTTGTTTTAAATAACAATCCTCCGTAGAACAGCCAAGGCGTTTGACAGTAGGCCGTAAACGTGAGGGCAAATAATACAACAACCTTTTATTTTGCGTTATGTTATCAAACTCCTTGGTAATATCTAAATAGAAGTTGTAAATTTCCTAGCTGATAAAAGATTGTTCAAATAATTTGTCTCCTTAACATTGTGTTAATGTTATCAGAATTTGAATGGGCAGTCATGAAATGATATCGGACGTTCACCTTAAAACTAACGGAATGAAAATAGCATTGTACAGCCCTAATAAGAATAACGTACAAGAGAAGTGCTGTGCATTTCTGTTCTAGGAAAGCGGAGCAGATGATCACCCTAAGCAAATATGCCTACGTGGTCGGGCTAGAAAAATATTTTGATACACACGCTAAACAATCTTCCGCTCTGTCTTACCTAGCTATCTTAATCCGCCTCTCTGCTTGTTCCACTCTTTATCCTTGAAATTTCACGGATAATCACGGACTTTACGGATAATCTCAAGTGTACTTGTAGTGCATTCCAATAGTTCAGCCAGTGAGGCAGCTTTACAAAATACTTACCCTTAATTGCTTCCACAAAGTAGGACATGACAAGATGATCCCACAGAACTGACCGCTACTTTTTAAGGACTGAATATGGTACTGAGTATATTATGACACGGGTTTCTTTGAAAGAAAACATTTCTCAATAATACTATTAAAAAATCAGTTTCTATGGAAAATTCACCCTTTCCTCGATGTAAATGTTGTCAAATTCAAGCCGCTAAAACGTTACAAATAATAGAAGGAAAGTAAGGAATAAATCACTATAGCGTGACAGCTGTTTGAAAGCTAATAAACCTACTCCTTACCGTTAAAAGAATTTGCACCACAGAATTCTGTGATTAGTAACGACTTGGTTAATAAAATGGAATATTTGTAAGACGATCTGTTAAGTCCATAAAATTCAAGTGAAGGAGTGGGTGGAGCTAGAGAACACATCGTCTTTGAGCTCTGCTTTATGACTAGATAAATTTAAGGCAGACAGGTATTTTATTAGAGTGTGCGGCTATGTCTTCTGTGGGAACAACTTCTTATGGTGTGAATAGAGCTAGCAGGACAGTCAATCTTGTGGTCACGTGAGAGAAACATCACAATTAACGGTGCTAGTAACAGTCAGAGTGGGCGACCAGAGGGAATATAACTTTGGCTAACTTCTGATATATATATTTCTTAGGGCTCATAATTCGCCATGAACTTTAAAGGAATTGTTACCAATCTCTCTTTCCTGATCTGACACTTACAACGGATCGATTAAAACTAGTACACTCTATTCATTTGCTAGTTTCGTACTTCCCTTCTGACAATCGTTGTCTACTTAAGGACGGTTTAAGCCTACAGTCTTGGACAAACCTGTTTGGACACTTTGTCATACAATTTTTGAAACTCAGTTCCCAGGCTAACATGAAACCCCCGCCCTCTCCCAATGTTGCACAGAAAAAGTGACTGTATGCCATGAAATGGATAACTGTGGTCAACATTGTGAAGGGGAGCGGGCGCGTCCCAACGAGTTTTGTCCAAGATTGTAGATTTTATATCAGTGCGTTTTGCATGGTTCAGTTTCAACAATAAACTCCCAAGAGTCAAAAGGTTCATGCCTATCACGAAACTAGGTGGCGCGCACAAGTTCTTTGCTAGGGGAACTAGTTGTGCTCACAGTCCTGTAACTCTTTGATTATAAGGTATTTTATCGCATGGACACAAAAGGATGAGGAAGTGACGTTCTCCGCCACCCTTCCTTGTTAAATTTGTTTACCGACCTTCACACTTTGTTACTAAATACAACAGACTTATAAAATCTGAAGATTGAATAAACAAGTCCAAGTAACTTTACATGGGTTGACACTATTTTATTAACATGTTACATATGTTTTCTACAAAAAAGAAATACTCATGAGATTAAAAACTGAGATTTGCTAACTTTCATGAGAGTTCGCTGATCCCGGTTGGTTTTGCATGGTAACCATGACTTCTCCACAGACAATCTAGAAATATCCATGGAAAACGCAGTATATTCAAAACCCTTCCAGAAGTATTTGGCACTAACGTGAAGCCATAATTACAGGGGATGTCAAAATTCACTGGAACACGAGAATGATATCCACTGCACATCATTTGCTAACATTATGAATGACTCTAACCTCAGTCAACATGGTCAATTCCCTACTCATCGTTCTGGCCACACGTTGGACTGTTTGGTTAGAAGTAGTTCTGAACCGTTTGTTGTAGGTAACATATGTGACCTTGGATACATATCAGACCATAAACTTCTCAAATGTGACATTCCCATGACAATACCGTAAAAGGAACACAAACCGATTACTTTCAGAAAAACAAAACTATCGACCTGAAAACGTTCATTGATGATGTGTTTAGTGCTGTGACTACCTCATATGATAGTGGGGGCGATATTGATGATCTTGCAGAGTTGTATAAATCATATACCGGATGGAGTATTTGATGATCAATCACCGGCAATCAGTGTTGTAACAAGTCAAGTCACCGACTCGGACTCGAGTCGACTCGGATCGCATATTTGACTTGACTTGGTCATCAGCCAAAATTACTTGACTTTACTCGAGTCTGGACCCCTAAATGACTTGACTTGACTCGGACTCGAGCATTGCATGACTCGAGTCAAACTGAAGACTCGATTCAGGGAAAACGACTCGAGTCTCATGCGGCGACTCGAGTCCTTTGTCCGCGACTCTAATATTTGTAAACGTACATAATTCTGGACTGTACACGTGCATTGACGCTGTCACAACACACAACGCCGGTATGTAACAATATCAGCACTGCATACCTGTAGTATAGTTGTCACTTGACAACAAACGGGCCGCGCGGGACAATTCGACAAATCGGCACTCTTTGCTGCGGAAGCATGTCATATGAGACTTTATACAGCATGCCAGGCATGGACCATTTCGAACACCGATCTCACTGGTTCCGATCGGAAAGTAACATGGTGCAAAACAGGGGTGAAATCCGTACAATCTTGTTCTAATTCAGGAACTTTTCGTTGTGCGTGATTTTTATCTCGGGTGAATATTTCAAATAAAGCTTTTTACAGTATGAGTTTGTTCACTTTTTCTCTCTTTAATAATTTAATTGCCTTTGCATAAAGAAGTTTTCAAACAATATTGCCAGGCCCGTAGCCAGACGGGACACTGGGGTCCATACCTCCGTGCGGATCACTGTGCCCCCATATGAATTATCTAGCCTACCGAAAAAAAATTAAATTGACTACCTGTTAACGGACGCCGCAATTTGGGGCCAAAAATGACCCCAAAAAGCGTTCCAATAATTAACGTATTCTGTTTTCTTTAACATTTTTTCCCAAAATTACAAAATATTTTGTGGGCTAAGGCTGCCCTAAACTTCACGGTTACATTTTGCTTTGACTCTTATTTTAGAATTCTTTGCATATGAATATAAGTAGCGGTCCCATATTTAGGCTATAGTTCTGCCATGTACAGGCGTGAATCTGGAGAAGCACAAAATTAAATCGATGAAAAGTGCTATCTCTTTTTTAGCCATTTGGAAAATTCTTAATTCAGACTCAGCATCATGATTAACATATTTTGTCTCAATGCTGAGTTCAGGGGTTGTGGAAGTATACCCAAGTATACATTTTGTTGGATGGGAGAAAGCAAAATTATCATTTAATTATAAATAAAAAAATAAATAAATTTTCACTCTTCTGCATGACGGCTGGCAACGAAAATTTAACGAGTTCCACTGAAGGGGTGAGTCTTCTCATAGTCATTTTGACAAAGCATCAGTGATCCTACTTGATCTGGGTATTGAGATGAAAATTTTGAAAAGAAAGGCAAGACTACTGTCTGGAACGAACATTGCTTCAAAGAGCCTACAGAACGTTAGGTTTCCTTTCTAAAAGACGTGAGTTCAATCATTTTAAATTGTCGGTGGAAGGAAGATCAGCAAATTTCCCTCTAAAACTCAGTGCCGTATTTTTTGCCATTTAATGCACTCAGCATCCCGAATTATGCTCTCGAAAATCACCCGCGATAAAATACTTTGCTAAATCGAACAAGGATTCTGCCAGCTCCACGGCCGGCCCCTCCCGAATTCGGCCTGCTGTAATTGGTGCTACTCGACTCGTCTTTTGTAACGCCAGTGATACTTATAGTTGGTCATATTTTTTTCAAAGTACAGAAAAAAATTCGCCGTCGAACGTCACGCATTCGTAAGTGCGAGAGAATCGCTTCTTTACGATTTGTCTTAAGTTTAAGTTCCCACACACACATAGGTCAATTTAAAAATTGACAAACTGCTCCGCAAGCGCTGAACTGCAAATCAAATATTTTTTTAATACATTAGACAATGTCAATGCATTGTTTTAATACCTTAATTTATTCTTAACATAGCTTTGCACACCTACGTTTCAAGGAGTCATTTGGGCATCAAAATCCTTCACTTTTTGTTGAGGGGAGACAATGAAACTATTTTTTCGTAGTTCCATTGTCATGAAACTACGAACCATGGCATTTGGAAATAAAGGCTTATGCACAATCAAAATTTATATACGAACAAACAATTTTGTCTCTACCCAAGATGCAGTCGTTGTGTTGGGCACATCCAAAGTTCAAGACTTTCAACAACCTAGTAGTCCCAAACTTTGACTTATCAAAGCTTCGAGAATTCGATTGCAATGTTCTGTCTAGTGTTCTTGAATCTTGAATTGAAATCGATCAAGAAATTAGGGTTTGTGCAATTCCCAAGAACTTGAGAAAAATCCCAAACCGCTGGTTTGTACTGTGCCCACTGGTTTAAGACATGTAACGTTATTTTCAGGACCAAGGCGGATTAATATTATGATGGTTTGATTCGACTTCTCTTTTGATCACGGTGTGTGTCACCGTGTGACCCCAAGTGTGTTGAAATTTTATCCGTATCTGGTATTGTGAGAATTTGTACCAGTAGTGGTACAATCATATTAATCCTACTGTTTGGAGTAATTACGGTCTCTCACTAAATTACTTTTCGTGTGCAAACACCATTAAAAACGGTTCTTCGCCCTACCATTTTCCAAAATTGTTTCCACTTTTAGTTGGGAACTCACCGCTCCCAGAAATAATTTTACCTGATACTGAATAATTTTCGGGGATTTAAATGACCATAAGTATTTTTTAAAAAAAAAAAAAAATTAATGGATTTGAGAGCCTAAGATACTGCTTCAGGGAGGATGCAGATTCGATCTTGTCCGGAATATTGAAACAATATGTTTCCAAAACTATTGAACAACAGACATGTACGAAATCGTAGCAATGTTTTGTAGCAGTTTTAGGAAACAAGGTTGTGAAATGAGAGCTTTGTAAGGGGATCGTAGTAATCTTATTTCTTCTGTCATACAAACTGATTGATAATGTGAATGAGATGTTTCCATTTGTTATTTTGAAACAGCAGTTGCCTGTGTTATTAATATTCGGTGTAAATTTTTAAGGTGTACCGATATTCTTAGTTACAGTGATGTATATATGTTTCAAACATTGAAAATGTATTCCATTGATTCAACTCCCTTAATCTCATAGGGCAGCCAATGAACTATAAAGTGCTGAAGTTTTTTCACTTAATTGCAGAATGTTGATGCGCAATTATTTGCGATATTTCTTTTCTAATGTTTAATTAAAATGTGAATCCTTTTCTATTGCTATAGAGTGACTTGACTAAACAAGCGATGTTCTCACAACATGTTTTGCTAAAAATGAGTAACTTTCTAAGGTTATTTACAATTTTTCACTTTAAAAAAGGAACCCAAGCATTTCATTCGAGTTACACAACAAGGAAATCGTAAACTATTGCGCTATTGATTATTTCAATTAATATAAATAAACTTCAGCCTTTTATTGACCAACAAGCTATGAATAATCTTTGATGGTGGTTGCTGAACAAAGAAGATTTTTTATCAAATATGTGTAATATATAGTTTTGTAGTTTTAATTTAAAGCATAGTTTGTGCCTTGAGAACTAATTATAGCTATTGTAGCATTGGTGCATTTCTATTTGATTACAATTGAGAATGTCTTTAACGTGTAAAGGGTCTCCTCATAGTAATTAATATTTTTTTAAGTCTCTCTTGACTATAACTGGCAAGGGACCCCTGACAGTCATGCTTCGTCAACATCATAACAGACAGTCCGGTAATTTGTTGACACCAGTATCCTACTTGTCTTCTGATAGTCCTAAAATGTAGCCTACATCATTAAGTTAATACGACGAAAATCAAACTAAGCTAATAGAACATTGTTCTTACTGTCAAGTAAAATCAGTATAAATTATTTCTTGCGAAGTTGTTCGGGATCATTTCCAAGATTTTTAACCTAAAAATGTTTCTAGAGTTTAGCTTCTCTAATTGTGTGTTGTATTTGTTTTCTTTTGTATCGTTTGATTTACACCCATATTTTAACTGTGAACAATATGTATACTTTTGCCATGTGTCGTTCCATGTTAAGGGGACTACACAAATTCAACTTATAGATTCTCTGGCTTTCCCTCAACCTTTCACTTTTAGTCATTTTGTATAAAGTATTCATCAAGAATTCTTTTTCAAATAAATGTTTACATCAGCTATATATATATATATATATATATATTTAGATATTATATAACTGCAACGTGAATATTTGGGAGACCTTTCCGTTGGCTTCCACATTAAATTCTAACCTAATTTTCTAACTCCTAACCCAAGGAGTCCAAATAACATTCTAAAACTATTTCTGACAGTACAAATTGTCTAGAAAAAGTACCTAAAACATTTCAGAGACAAAATAACAAAGCAAATTGTCTTCACAAGGTCATATATATATATACATGGTTGAAATGGTTTCAATAATTGCAACAGAGAGTCAATGATGTTTTACTACAAAATTTTATGTACAGTCAAATTTTATCAGGAGATGCTAGAAACCATAACTTCTTGATATGATCTGTGTCACTAAATTTGGGCAGCCGGACTGCAGTAAATTGTACAACACGTTAAAATGTTCCTTCTTTTTTATCTGGTTGCATTCATTCATCTGATTCTGTAAATATAACTCAAAGGCTTAAAAGGTATAAAGCTGTTTAAAATTTCTTGCTGAAAAAGTAATTATAGATCTTGTAAATCGATGAAATGCTTGGGACATTTTATGACAGGGTATCAAAAACCAATATCCAAAAATGGCATAAAATGTTATGCATGCACTCTAAAAACACTTTGTTCAAATTGACCAATGACTGGATCAACTATGCACCGAACAAAAATTTGTCAAACAGTTTGGCTAAACTATGGTCAAATTTGACCACTCTATGGTAAAATATGACCAATAAGTGGTTATCTTTGACCATAGTTTAGTCAAGCTATTTGACCAATTTTGGTTCGGTGCATAGTTGACCCAGTCATTGGTCAATTTGACCAAAGTGTTTTTAGAGTCTGATAGTATAATCGTTAGTTATACAATAATGCTCTACGCAGTAATGGTATGTGCGGTCACTGGAGGTGCAAATACGTATTTCGTAAATATTTGGTGGTTTGAAAACGTTAACACAAGTTGAAAACAATTGAAGAACAAAAGGATGTCTTAAATCATCTTACTTGTTTGTAGAAAGAACACTCCCTCTCTGATAGCCCACTGTTCAAATTCGCTAACAATTATATCAAGATTCATGCCCAAGACCTAGAGTCGAAACAGGGCTATAACATAGATGTACCCAGTCTTATCCGTTGCAAATAAAGTCGGTTTTATGGACACTGGCACTTAGGAACCCCCTGGACCTCCATTCAGTAGCCCGTGCCAAATGGATTCCACCATCCTCCTTTTCTTTTCTACCCCCTCTACGCTGGCTACTTAGCAGGTTTGGCATATAATAGGTGTGTAATATATTACTTTTTACTGAAAGGACATGTATTCTCATTGGTAAGGGGGTTTGAAAAGAAGTGTTTTCTTCGAGCTAGGCAAGTAGGCCATATATGTTTTATATGTGTATGGTACAAATATGAACATTTATAACAAGTAAACGGAAGATTTAATGTCGTGCTGTCCATGTGGATATACATCCATTATTGAGGTGACAGAGTTGTTCACATTTCTAATGCTTTCTGATCAAACGGAATATCGTTTCCTATGATATAACATGTGTCTTTCTCACTTGCAGTATGATTCGTTGCCTTTCAAGTTAAAGCCAACTACAATCTCGCAAACAAACTGTTCGGTGCAACAAAATCTTTCATAAACTCGAGATGTATTGTTTTACACAAGCTACGTCCGCAAATCGAAGGAGGGTGACTTAACGAAGGTTTAAAACTACAGAAATGGAAGTTGTTGTTACTTCAGTTCTCTGTCAAGGTATAACGAACACAAACCTGACTTGAAAAAATGAAGTTAAGTTATGTAAATCCTATAAATCGAAGCCAAAGGGCGGAAACAAAACTACTGTCCCAAATAAATTACTTTCTCAGAGATACATCAAACGAAATGGGGCAATCCTCTCAGCTATCACAACCTTACATGATCTACATGATTGGTTTTACGTTTCCGATACTACTAGATTTCTGAATTTAAAAAAAAACGAGAGTTCTTGTGACCATAACGGGATCTCTTATACTTGAATATTAAAGCTGCATTACAGCATATGAAATAAAGAATCAGATATTTCAATGATACCATGTACTCTAAAGCTAATAATTATTAGAAGGATGTTTTCCACCATGAAAGACATTGTAATTGATCCGAGCCTTGATATATTTTTGAACCAGTTTATTTGTGTGGTTCAGCCGAAAAAGTTATTTAAAAAAGAGGAATATGTAAGTACCACTTCACGTTCACCTAATATGAGAATGTACAATGCACTGAACTAAAAGTAAGCCGTAAGATGTTGTTCTATCAACTCGATATTTTCGTAGGCAAATTCTATAAAACTGATAGAAAACTGAAAAGAGATTTTGTATTATCCACTTCTGCCTAGATGCATTTTAGGCGTATGACGTTAAACCACCTTTAAAGAGAAATGTCGTTTATTGTTGTGAAATGTAACATTACCCCCTCGACTCTCTATCTCTGTAAAACAAGTATACCTGCCAGGTAAAAGCTGGTACGGTTCTTAACCTAATTGCTGTAGATATCTTCGTTTTATTTGATACCAGAACTAAAGCTAGTGAATTTCAGATGGAGTCAAGCGTAGCGTTCTGTCTCGTGTCACGTTGAATATTTAAATGATAGAATGCAATGCAGATCTGTCAGTTGTTTTACACCTACCTTCTTTTAGACTGTTTGAATGAATAGAAGGGACCAGTGTTAGGCATTTCAACTGCCATAACAAAATATTCCAGCAGTTGCAGCAAATCCTGTCAAACATTCAGTTTGCACACAGATTTCAACGCTGAGAAGTTTTTGATCCTGGAAGATAAGTTTCTCAGCTGAATAATTCTCCTTCCGCACAAAGCATGGAACTTAACAATTTGCCACCACCAAACGATCAACATGCTCAAGAGTCAGGTAGAAGACTTCCGTTTATTTTGAATGCGACGATGTGGTCGTTAGGTGCGATCACTTGCAAACTTAAAACAACCAGAAATGGTTACGAAAGCATAGATACAGATAGCGATTCTGGTAAGTCTTATAATCATGAATTCAAAACCTTCAAATCATTATTGGCTCTCTCCATCATGATGAGAGACGACAGTCCTTCATAGCTCTAGATAAGTCTGTCTATGCATTTATATCCAAATGTATATGATCAAGCTAGAAAAAGGCCCAAAGATATTTAAGAAATACTGCTATTACAGCAAATAACAATTGCTTATCCTACTGAATCCATTTCACTATGGATGTGGTGGACTTGGCATCATTTGATTATTTTATCCATGATATCTAGACAACCAAAAACATACAACTGCTAAATATGCTTTCATAGAACAATGATAACAATGATCCTCGAGAATCAGAGAAATCAGGAGATACTGCTTAAGTATACGTATATCTATGTCTTCCTGTGCCACCAATTATTTGTCACATGACCTTTTTGAATGGTGGAGCGTAGTAGTTTAAGTCTTGAGGGAGTAAGATCTACTTTAAATAGATTGACCCTACTCTCGAGGCAGCGACATCTAAATCAACAAGGGTAAGAACGGAGAAATGATCAGAAATGTTGTCCTCAATTACACAGAAGTAGATTTCAAGCAAAGACTATTCGTGAAGCACAATGTTTAGTAACCCTAGTGGGGATACTATGAAGTGGACGATAAGAATAAGATTGTAAGTGGTTAACAAATTAAGTACAACTGTTATCAGCTCGATCAAGAAGATTGCAATCGAATTCTGCCACAAAAAACAAATCTTGTTTTCGTTATTCAAGGAATCAAGTAACGGAAGAATAAATTTAATCTTCTCTTATATCAACTGGGCAGTAAACAATAACAGAAGACAAACTAGAATAAAACTCTACAAAGGTACACTAAAAGTACCTTCAACGAAAATATAAACATTAGGGAGACATTTGTAGCTTAGTTCAGAATTAAAGTGTAGAGCGAGCCCACCCACCCGTCCTTCCCTAGATGCCTGTTCAAAATTGTAACCTGGGATGTTATAGATGATATGTATAGTTTCAGTGCTGTTAAACCAAGTCTCTGTAATGCCAATAACAGCAAACGTATGCTTAATTAATGGACCTAGTGAAATCGAAAGGTTGTTAAAGTTGTTATTGAGTGATCTAATATTTACATGAAATAAACACAGATTCTAAAAACTGAAAATTATAATCATAACAGAAATCATAATTGTAGTACTTGCATCCATCTAATTGGGAACCTTGCAGAGACTGTACAACAGGATCGACAAAATGTAAGTCATTGACATTGTCCTCGATGCAAGGCATAGAAGCACTTTAACATACAGCAGAGGCTATATCACTCGGTACAGTGACAAGAGGGTTAAATGGCCAGTGATTCATGAGAAAACTACTACCTACTGAATCGGTCGGTTTAATACCCCAAAAGTTGGGGTGTTTTATCAGTCCTAGCCGCTTTTGCGGTAAGTTTATTTGCTAATCCGTAAGCGATCTGGCTGATAAGCAATCCAAGCTGGTCACTACTTGTTGACAAAGTTGTTCACACTTCCC